>JAGFNQ010000226.1:401347-537726 GCA_024364735.1 Boesenbergia rotunda
AAACCCTATTTGCTATCCCATTCTGCCGTTTCTTCCCTTGCGTTTTGCTCTTGCCCATTTCTGTCGTTTCTTCCCCGGCGGCGACGATTCTGGTGGCGATTTCGGCGGCGGCGACCTTCCTAATTCCGGTGGTGATTCCGACAGCTTCTCTCCATTACAACTGGTGACTCTTAAATCCTTATTCCTTCCTCTATTTGCCTTCTTTCCCAAGCCAACTCCTTTTTTTTTCTTTTTTTTTCTTGCAGCAGATTCTCTCCTCTTTTTTTTCATTTTTTCTATATTTAGGCTTCAATCATTAGTGCTCAATCTTTAGGGTTTTAGCCCATGTATTTCTCTTTTCTTTTATTCCTTATTGTCCTATTCTCTTGTAATTCCCCTATTTTATTTTATATTTCTATTTGTTTCAGACTTCTAAGTTCTAGTCATGACAGCAGCATCATCATCACAATGAGCTGCTCCATCTTCACATGGTTTAGTGAAACCCACTGATCATATTGACATTGCATGACAATGGAATAGTTTGAAAGATATTAATAATAGGAAGAGTGTCACTTGTGATTTTTGTGGAAAAGTGACTACGGGTGGAATGACTAGAGCCAAAAGACACCAAATGTGTGTGAAGGGGATGTTGATTATTGTAGAAAGGTTCCCCAGATGTAAAACAACTTCTTAAAGAAGCTTTGAGAAGAAAAATGCTTTGAAGGAAGCATATTTAGCAGAGATGCAAGAAGATGAGATGAGCAAGAGGAAGTACGAGAAATTCATCAAATTAGAAGTGGGAAGAGACCTTCATTAACAGCTGAGTCTTTTTTTAGACTACCCAAGAAAGGATATAATGTGAAAGGCGGCCCCATCGATTTGCTTCTTTTGAAAAACTGTGAAGCACAAATGAAACTTGGAAAGGCTCATAGGCAAAAAAAAACATCAATGATGCTTGTGATAAAGAGCCAAGGGAAAGAACCATCCAATATATTGCTCGATTTTTTTATAGGAATGGGATTCCATTCAACATTGCAAGATCAAAAAGTTCAAGATGATGCTTGAAGCTGTTTGAAACTATGGTCCACATCTTAAGGCTCCAAGTTATCATGAGTTGAGAGTTCCACTCCTTAAAAAGGAGTTGGAATTTACGAAAGACATGCTAAAGAGCCATAAGGATCAATGGGTGCAATTTGGATGCACAATTATGTCAGATGCTTGGACGGATAGGAAGAATAGGACCTTAATCAATTTCATGGTGAATTGTCCAGAAGGGACAATGTTTGTGAGAAGTGTTGATGCTTCTGCTTACATGAAGACGGGAGAAAAAGTATTTGAGTTGTTGGATACGTTTGTGGAAGAGATTGGAGAACAAAATGTTGTTCAGGTGGTATCTGACAATGGAAGTAATTATGTCTTGGCCGGTAAGAATTGCTAACTTAGTCTAATTGTCTTTTTTTACTTGCTTTGATTATTGGTCACTTAACTAGTTTCATTTAATGTGATTCTTCTTAGGCAAACTACTTGAAGCTAAGAGGAAGAATCTCTTTTGGACTCCATGTGCTGCACATTGTGTGGACTTGATATTGGAGGACATTGGAAAGCTTCCTCGAGTTAAGAAGACAATCTCAAGAGGAATAAATCTTGTGGGCTTCATCTACAACCACACATTGGCCTTGAACATTATGAGAAAGTTCACTAACAAGATGGAATTGGTCAGGCATGGAGTGACAAGGTTTGCTACGACCTTTCTTACCTTGCAAAGGTTGTTCAAACAAAAGCACAACCTTAGGAGGATGTTCACTTCAGAGGAGTGGTTGAAGTCCAAGTCAGCCAAAGAAGTAAAGGGAAAGAGGGCAAGTGATATTGTATTGCTAGCTTCATTTTGGAATGATGTGCAATATTGTATTATGGTTATGGGGCCACTTTTCAATGTCCTTAGGCTTGTTGATAATGAGAAAAAGCCTGTCAGCCATGGGATATATCTATGAAGCAATGGATCGGGTCAAGGAAAATATTCAACAAGTTTTCAAAGAAAAAGAAGTGTTGTATAAGGATGTTTTTGCTATTATTGATAGAAGTTGGGAGTCACAACTTCATCATCCATTGCATGCAGCTGGCCATTTGCTAAACCCTGAGTTTTATTATAGCAACAAATTGATGGAGTTTGATGAAGAAGTGATGCAAGGACTCTATAAATGTATTGAGAGATTGGTTAGAAATGAAGAGAAAGCTGACAAGATTGTATTAGAGTTTCCTTATTACAAAAGGACTGATCGAGTGTTTGGATCAAAGTTTGCAATAAAACATAGGAACACACTTGCTCCTGGTAAGAGTTTAAGATATACATGTATTTAGTATTTCATTATTTATTATCGATAAACATAGCAAATAGCAATGCTAATTAATTGACTTTCAATCACAGCCGAATGGTGGAGGAATTATGGATCATCCACTCCTGCATTACAAAAATTTGCTATCAAGGTGATAACTTTAACTTGCAGTTCATCGGGATGTGAGCGAAATTGGAGCATCTTTGAGCACGTAAGCAAATATTATTAGTTATCACATTTCACATTATTCTCCTTTACAAAGTTTCATTTAGTGCCTAATTGAATTATAAATTTGTGATGTAACAGATTCATTCTAAGAAAAGAAGCAAGCTTGAGCATCACAAGTTGCAAGACTTGGTGTATGTTAAGTGCAATCAAAATCTCAAAGAGCGCTTTGATTGTAGAGATGTGATTGATCCAATTGTCCTTCATGATATCGATGAATGTAATGAATGGTTGGTTGGAAAAATAGACAAGGAAGGTGCTGAGGATGAATTAGTGTTTGATGATGATGATGGTTTGACATGGGGTGATGTTTCTATTGCAGTAGGTGCTAGTGAGCCGCTCCAAAACACTAGGCTTGCTACAAAATCAAAGAGGTCTACTCCTACTATTGCTGCAAAGACTTCTATGTTATCAAGAAAGAAAGGGAAAAAGTCTATGCAAGATCAAGAAGAGGAATATTTTGATGATTATGAGGAGGAAACAGAGTCAGATAAGAATGAGGGTCAATATGAAAAGATTTTTAAGTCTAGTTCTAGTGGAGGGGAAAGTGATGAAGAGAACTTGGTTGTGGGAGATTATTATGATGATGATGATTGATCATTGTCTGAGTGGAAGAATGTTTTTAGTTTTTAGTTTTTATAGTCCAAGAAACTTAAGTAGTTTTAGCCTTTTAGGGAATGGGAGCTAACTATTATCTTTTGTTTTTTGCTTGGCCTTATGACTCTTATTTATACATTAACATGAATACATGATGATGAGTTTAGAGTATGATATGAATATGATGTGCCTTTAAATTATTAGATGATTGAGTTTAATTGTGGATTTTTTTTATTTGAACATTTGTATGTGTTATGTACTTATGTATAAAATGTGATATTTGCATTTATTTTTACGAAATAGCAATCATCCTGCTATCCGCTATAGCGTTTTTGAGGTCGGCCGTGACGCGCCACGAGCCGAGATTAACTACTATGCCTGTAACTCTCGTTTTGATATTACTTCTTCCCTTGTTTCCAATACTGGAACATGTTCTGGAATGTGATTGCTAAACTGGATTAGATCAGGTATGAGTATTGGGAGAAGGGGATTATTTTGAAAAGCCTCATCTTGATTCTCCCCCTGAAGTGGAGTTGAGGAGAAGTAAGGTGTATCTTCTAAAAAATGCACATCACAAGAAGTATATGTTTTTCGGGTTCAAGGACAATTGGTGAATACCCAATAAAGACAACCTTGATAGCTTTTGGATTAAGTTTACTTCGGTTGTGGTCATGTATGTGAATAAATGTTGTATAACCAAAGGTTTTTAGGGGAAGGCTGTTGGATGTAGGCACATGAGAGTATCTTTGAATGAGGATAGACAAGGGAGTTTTAAAGTTGAGAGTGCGACTTGGTAGGCGATTGATTAGGTATGCAACGGTGAGAATGGCATCCCCCCATAGGTATTTTGGAGCATTCATGGTGAACATTAGAGCACGGGCTACTTCCAACAAATGGCGATTTTTCCTTTTTGACACCCCATTTTGTTGTGGGGTATCGATACAAGTGCTTTGGTAGAGAATCTCATTTTTGGAAAGATAGTCATCTAAAATGATATTGAAGTATTCTTTATCATTATCAGTGTGAAGAGTTGGAATTTTGGTGTGAAATTAGGTTTGAATCATCTGGTGGAAGTTTTTGAATATATGACGTGTTAGATTTGTTGTGAAGGAGATAAACCCAAGTGACCCGCATATGATCGTCAATGAAGGTTAGAAACCATTTTTTTCCTTGAGATGTGACGATTGATGAAGGGCCCCAAATATCACTATGGATTAGTGAAAATGGAGTGGAAGGTGTATATGGTTTCGAAGAGAAAACAGTATGAGGTTTCTTAGCCAAATGACACATTTCACAATTAAGAACACCAAGATTTTTATTATGAAATAGAGTAGGAAGCAACCTTTTCAAATATGAAAAACTAGGATGGCCTAACCTATGATGCCACAATATTATTTCCCTAGTACTTGACACCGAAGTAGAAGTAACGTTAGACACTCGAGTTGGAAGACCTTCAGATGTGGCAACCTCAAGATATATATAATCCATTGTGAATTCTGGCACTGCGAATCATCTTCCCCGATAGTAGTTCCTGAAATTGACACGATAAAGGCACAAAGTTAGCAACACAATTATTGTCATGAGTGAATTTGCTAATAGAGATGAGGTTGCATGTGCGGGAGGGGACAAAAAAATACAGATTTGAGGATAATATCCTTAGACAGACTTAGACAAAAGAATATTACCGATACCGACAACTGGACTCATCGACCCATTAGCAATTTTCACAAACGTGTGACTAGTGCAGGGAACATAGGAAAAAAAATAAACTAGAATCCCCTATCATACGGTCGGAGGCTCCGGAATCAATGATCCAAGAGCCTATACAGGTTGAGCTAAGGGTTGAATGAAATGTACCAAATTGGGTCATGCAGCATTACCTGACAGCAGAAACGATGGAGGGATTGAGAGCGGTCTCTCGAAGGAGACGACAATATTGTTCAATATGCTCAATTTGTTCCTTTGTGAATGGAGTTGAAATGCCATAATTTTTAGGCTGTTTTTGGGTGTTTTTGCCTGATAACCATGTGTCTCTATTTTCTTTCGAGGCTACCAATTTATTGGTTTGTCATGTATTTCCCAATACTTTTCTTTGGTATGACCTATACGCTTATAGTGTTCACACCAAGGTCTTTTGCTAGTGCGCGGAACTTGGGATGACATCTTGTGCGAAACCAAAGCAGAAACATCATGGACAGGTGGTTGAGAAGGTGAATCATCAGAGATCATAACCTTTCTGCGCATCTCTTCACGTCTGATTTCAGCAAAGCCATCGTTAGTAGAAGGAAATGGGCCCCGAGCAACCACACGGCCACGAACATCATCAAGGTTGCGATTGAGGCCTGCCAAGAAATCGAAGACTCTTTCTTTGTCAAGATTTGTCTTGTTTTTGTTATTGCATTCAACACACACCGAGGAATCTTCGAGGAACAAATCCAATTCTTGCCAAATATCCTGAAGTTCCGAGAAGTATTGAGTCACCGAATTATTTCCCTGTTTTATGTCCCTTCGGTTTGGAATGAAGTTCGAATATTTGAGAGGCATTCTAAGTACATCCGACGAGTAGCATCCCACACTTCTTCGACTGTTTGGAACCAGAGATATTGTCTGCTAATATTGGGCTCCATGGAGTTTATGAGCCACACAATAACTATTGAGTTTTCAGCCACCCAAACTTTGTATGATGCATCTTTGGGGCTTGGTGCAAGGGGATCACCAATAAGGTAGCCTAGTTTGCCTCGATCACATATCACAATTTTTACAGATTGAGGCCATAGTAGATAATTACGGCTGTTTAGTTTGTGAGTCGTAATTTGTAGAGAAGAGATGTCACTACTTGAGAGAGAAGTGACTAATGCAAATGACTTTTCTTCCAAAGTGTCATTCGATGAACCTGACGATGTGTTTGAATCCTTTGACATATTAGTTTGCCTTCAATGAGATGACTTACACGTTGGGGAAGAGGAAGGCGGTAGAAGAAATTGGAGAATCAACCTTGTTCTGATACCATGTAATCAGAATCCTAAAGCTCTTTGATAATACTAAAAACCGATGCTTATTGTATACAAAACATCTGTTATAGAAAGGAAGAATTAGTGGAATCAACATGGTACCTCACATTTGCCTTTGAATAAAATAAAAGTAGTTTTTAGGAAGAGTAAAGGTAGACAAGTTATCAAATATGTATATTTGTTTGCAAATAATTAGCATGTTTGCCAATTCAACGTAGTGTAAATGCCAAAGAAAAGGGAGCTCACCTCAAAATCCCACTCACCATACAAGTTTGGATCATTCTTGTCAGACCATACATATGCATTAGCAAGTAGTTTCTCCGTCTTGTCCTACACCAACACCAATTCATCATTCTTGGAGATAGTAATTGAGATAGAGGAAATTTTTTCCAAAAAAACTAAATACATTTCCAACAAAACTCTAACTACCTTGCACAAATCAAAATAATTTCAATAGATAATGAATTTGTATGTATATATTAGTACTTTGCTTAAGTGCTTGAGAATAACATTCTAGTAGTTTTTGCATTTTTTTGTTTCCTTGTCCATTCTCATCTTGTCATAATATGTCTCACATGACAGGGATGAGAAAGAAGATTTTAGTTCATAACCTTTCTTCCCTAGTTTGTGTGGAGAAGGGATGAAAAGTTAAATTCATGCTCTGCTTAGCCTGGCTCATTTCTATCATTGCTAAGCATAAATATATTAATAAAAGAGAGGTGTATTGTATCTTCATGGAGGGTGACATAGAAAAGATATAAGATGGTTGTGGTGATATAGGCCATTAGATCCAAAAGGACATGGAGGGCATAGGTTGCAACATTTGAGGTAAAATCAACTGAGTTTCTTTATGGTACAATTAAACTGTTTGTTACCTACATATAAAGCGATGTCCTGCTTAATTGAAACTTTTACTTCAATACAGGGAAAATTGCTTAAGATATTGAGATAATGTATCAAAAACACATACTAGCATAGAAACTTCAACTACTCTCCTTTCATATTCAACATCTTCAAATGCATTCAGGACATCCAACTCCACATCTGTGATGCCAAAAAGGACCTATATAAAGTAGTTCACAGATCTATAAGACATGATCCAAAGTGTATCAGACATATAAACCATTAGTTCCACATAATATTTTCATGAATCACATAGGAATAATGATCAGATGAAAAGAGGGTATATGAGGAGGAGATAAAAATATATATAGTTAGATACCCAGGAAAACTATGACTTAATCAACAAACAGAAATTGCCCCTCCAAAATAATCACTTTTTTTTTTTACTTTTATAATGATTGAACCCAAATAGTTGATTATTATATTTTGGGTAATCATTGATATTTTGTATGCTTACTAGATGTTATGTCAATAAGTGCTTGGCATCCACTACCCTGCGAACTGCCTCCAATATTTGTGACTTGAAAATTTTGAGCCTAGCAGTGGAGAAGGTCTTTGTATCTTTTCACGATTATTGTTAATAAAATCAAAGTAAAATTATTTAAAAAATATATGTGAGAAAGGGTTCCTATAACAATTCTTACACAAGCTTTGATAAGTATTTTGCCTAGCAAGAGTATGTTAAAGAATATTAGTCTTCCCAATATCTAGATCTGCAATTTGTAATCACTAGTTTGCTTGCTATATACTCCTATTGGAAAATTTTTATTCCATATTCATCAAGAGTTACTAAGAATTGCAATTCTCATACTTTTAATTTAAGTGGGAAAATATTCCAGAATTCCATGTCTCATGTTTGGTATTTTATCATATGGTTATATTTGGTATTAACTTATAAAGCCACTTTAGTTCTATGACTTGTACATAGTTCACAAATACATGCAATCAATAAATTCTAATGGGATTTTCCAAACATGGTCTCATGGGATGTTGGAATATAAATTCCCAATTTAAGTTTTCCAAAACAATGGCATCAGATAAGTGTTGGAAGTTGATGCAGTTCCAAAATAAAAGGTATACACTACCAAACAAGCTATAAGTGCCTTTTGAGTCGGGCAACATAATGAGGATGGATTTGTCTTTTAACAAAGTGTTGGTTTCTTAGTTTTAATTTTCTCCTTTTGAGTTGGGACTTGGGATCCTACCAATTCACATATCATTTTACAAGAGAAACAATTACATCAAGATCATGAGTAAGAGGTGTAGAAAAATCTAGGCTTAATATTGCATTATTAATCCTTAATAATCAAGGCTAAGTAAGACCCAGTGACCACCATTCAGTTGATTTCAAATCATGAAATCTACTCCGGGAATAACAGGCCTTCAGATATTTGATAAAGTATGGTAAAACAACACACCTTGCCGGTCACCTTCTTAGTTTCTACGGGAAGAATTGCAGGATAAACACGCCCTTTTATGCTGTACCTGTGGCTACATGATTAAAATTTGAATTAGTTGCAACATAACTCGAACAATAGAAGCAAAAAATATAGATTTAAACCATTATCGAGCATTTGATCCTCAATTCATGTACTTCAGAAACAGTTTGCATGGTTAAAAATTGATATGGTATCATCAGTAATATGACCCTTTGTCGGCATCAGGCTAATCCAATGATAACAGTAATTGGTTGGAGTGGCGATCTAAATCGACACAACAAGTAGCAGCTATAAATTTAATAATCGCTTTTCTCCAAATGGGGCGTGAACCATGGCTTCTGGACCGCCCACTGCGAGCACTTCTCGATTTACTCTAGCGGCCGGTGGGAAACTTATATGAGGCCAGGCCAATCGCCCGAGGTTGGAAAAACCTCATTAATCATTTTTTTATAAATTTAATAATCGCAAGGGGGAAAAAATCATAGACACAAAAATGTCTAAATCCAGAGGCAACCCCACACCCTCCGAATTTGTCGGAACGGAAGGCGTAGCTAAAAGTGCGATTGGTCGTCGATACACCATATTGATATCTGATCCAGAAAAGAGACGAGAACGGTAGGAGCGCAATCAAACGACAAATCGAGGAGAGGAGGAAGGGGGAAGAGAGGGAGATAGGTACTAGTGGTTGAGGACGGCGGAGGAGGAGGGAGGGACGTGCTTGAGCAGAGCCTGCACAACCTCGTCATCCATCAGAGTGCCGTAGACGAAGACGGTGTGGGAAGCGGAAACATTCGTGGCGATGGCCATGGCGGAACCGCTCTCTTTCTGTCTGCCTCGGCTCGTTCAGTTGTTTGTTTTGCTTTCAGGTAAAATTGTAGGAATATCCTTCGCATTTTTTAGTTATTTACCATTTAGAATATAATTTTACAAATATATCCTTCTAAAATTTTGAATTTTCCATATATTTCATTGCAAAATTAATCTCTCGTCTAGGGATGAGTATTCGATTAAAATCGAACCGAACCAAACCGAATCGAACCGAATCGAATAGACCGAAAACTGAATAAACTGATTTTTTCAAAAAAATCGAACCGACCGAATTTATTGATAAAAACTGAAAAAACCGAATCGAAAAAATCTATTAATTCGATTTTTAACCGAATTATGTATTATGTTAATTTACATGTGAATCAAACACTCACTCCAAGCACTACAGCAGCACAAGCACAAGTACTATAGAAAAATCGAATAATTTTGGTTTAACCGATTTTACCGATTTTACACTCAATCCTCTTACACTCTTGTTTACTCGATTGCTATGTGTTTGATTTTTACTATCTCATACTAGATTCTGATGTGATGTTGCTAATTAATTGTTGAGACTTGGTCAAACTACCTATAAACTATCTATTATCAGACTTGGTTTCCAGCCCACCCTGCGCCGTCTGCAGTCCAGCCCCCACGACCCACTCAATCCAAACCGAATAATTTCAATTTATTCGGTTTAACCGAATAACAACGTGAAAAATCGAAACCCAACCGATATAACCGAAATAATCGAATTTTAAAAACCGAATTAACCGAACTGAAATTAAAAAATCGATTGGTTCGGTCGGTTTGTTCGATTTACCCGAATTTTTGCTCACCCTACTCTCATCTGTTAGGAGTTCAACTTCAGAACTTCTCATATGTCAAAGTTGCTCTCCTTTTAAGGCTTGTCATTGTTGGAACCTGGATGGCTAGAGAGGGGGGTGAATATAGCCAATCACTTTGACCTTTGGCACAAATCGAAATTTTGCACTCAAACTTATCAGTAGCACAGCGGAAGAAATAATCACAGAGTAAGCAGAAAACTGAAAACGAAAGCAAAACAGACACACTAGCAAGATCGCTAACAAAGAGGGTTTACAAGGTTCGGGGATAACTTGCCCCTACTCCTTGGCGTGCCCTTAAGGTGGGTGATCCCTTAATCGTCGGCAGATCAAGCCCCGGTTAACACCGGATAGAAGACAACCTCCTTCTCGGTGGAGAAACCTCTCCACAGCGTTTCAATCACAGATTTAAGTTTAAGCACAAAGAAACAATAAGAAGGATCTTACTCAAGCACTTAGCAAAGACAAGAACACATCAAGCTTTCCTGAGCTCCACCCAGCGGCGATCTCACGCAAGAAACCCTTCCTCGTGTCTTCCCGCTGTCGGACTCCAAGCCTCTTGTTCTCTCCTTCAAGCACTCAAGTAATGGATGATTGCTTCTCGATTGCAGTAGCTTGCTCAATGTGATGAGACTTCAGAATGCGCAAGCAAGCAAGTTGTGGAGAACACAAGGCGCAGCAAGAACTCAGTTCACAAACTCTAGAACTCAACCTCTGCTTCAACGAAGCCTTCTTCTGCCCTTTTGTTTCTCCACTCAGCATCAGATGACAGCATCTTCTGCAGCCTCCAGTTGCTTCCCTGCCAACGCCAGCTACCACTGAGCCCTCCCTAGACTTCCTGAGCTCCCCTCAGCCAAGCTCCAGTCAGCAGCTCCAGCCGTTGCAACCTGGGATAGAAAACGGACAAACCTGCTCCAAGGAAAGCCTCCATTGACTTCTCCTTGAGTGTTTGAATCCTCCCCTGTCACCTGTAGCTTAATCAGTGTGTTAGAGCAGCATATCACACAACAAATCATATATCAGATGTTAAGCGTAGAGAATCGGATACGTTCAGACGCGATCAGAGCGTCTGACAGTGCATTTTGAATTAAAGTGATCGGTCACCGGACCGATCAGAGGATCTCTTGATCGGTCACCAGATCGATCAGGCTCCGTCCTGATCGGTCCCCAACGCTCAATTAGAAATCGCGATTTCTTTGGGACTCTCCTGGATCGATCACCAGACCGATCCCAGGTTGTGGGTCGATCACCCAACCGATCCACCCCTTTATCGGGCGATTTCTGACTTTCGCAGTCCAGACCCCTTGATCGATCACCGGACCGATCAGGAAACCTCCTGATCGGTCACCAGACCGATCAGGTAGTTACCAGACCGATCAGGCTTCGTCCTGATCGATCTTAGTGAGGAACCCGCGAAGCTGGATCATTCTCCAAAACGATCTGCACAGTGAGCCAGATCGGTCACCAGACCGATCAGTAGCAGATCAGCAGGGGAACTCAACCTCAATGTGTGCTCCCTGATCGGTCACCAGAACGATCAGGAGCCATACAGTAGGTGAAACGCATACTCCCTGATCGGTCACCAGATCGATCAGGAACATCACAGTAGGTTCCCAACCACACTGTGTGCTCCCTGATCGGTCACCAGACCGATCAGTCATTGCTGGATCGGTCACATGACCGATCCACAGAGGAGCAGCGTGCCAGATTCCCTGATCGATCACCAGACCGATCCAGGGACTCAAACCTAGCCCTCCAAGCTAAGTTTTCATCCACCTTAGCCCTCCAAGCTAAGGATTTTTCACCTAACTCTCCAAGTTGGGAATTTGCACCTAACCCTCCAAGTTAGGACTTTTCACCTAGCCCTCCAAGCTAGGACTTTTCACCCAACCCTTCCGAATTAGGACTTTTCCAAACCTAGCCCTCCAAGCTAGGACCTGACCCTCCAAGCCAGGACTTTTTCACCTAATTCTCCAAGATGGGAATTTGCACCTAACCCTCCAAGTTAGGACTTTTCACCTAGCCCTCCAAGCTAGGACTTTTCACCCACCTCTTCCGAATTAGGACTTTTCACATACCTAGCCCTCCAAGCTAGGATTTTCCATATCATGCCTGATCTCCGATCAGGACTTAATCATCATCAATAATCATCCACCTAAACTAAAATCGGTGTCAACACCAAAATAATAATCAGGGCCAGACTGCATCAACAATCTCCCCATTTTTGTTGTTTGACAACCCGATTTTAAGTTTAGGGATTCTCAATCAAGTTTTTCAAATTTAGAATCATAGGAGAATCCAGATCCTCCCCCTACAACATGATCATCCTAAACTTAACCAACCAACACTCTCCCCCTTTGTCGAACACCGAAAAGGGGTCTAGAAGGGCTGTTAAGTTTAAACAATACTCCCCCTTAACCCTAGGGGTATCCCAACACAATAAAGATTGGTTTTGAATTTTGATAAACATATGAACACATATGACAAACAGATATGGCAAAGCAAGCATATGTGTCATATGAGCATGACATCATAAGCATGAACATAGCTATGTATCAAATATGCAGATGGTACAGCATAGCATCAACAATAAACATACATAAATAGGATAGACATATAAGACAAACTCAGAAAAGTCAAGTCATAAAACATCCAGCCAAATATCAAGATGCAAGACACATGCATCCAGGTCAAAGGGCAAACAAATATGACACTTATCATAAAAGGTAATGTCATCAATCCCCTGCGAGGTCATCATCTGAGGAATCAGCAATGTAGATAACGTCCCCTAGTAGAGGAATGCTGGGGGACCCACCACCAGGATAGGCATGATTGTACCACTCCTCATATCAAGTGTCCTGGAATGTGCTGATCTCAGAGACATCAGATGCTAGAGCATCGACACGACGATCGAAAGACTGACACTCTGAGCGGACCTCCTGTCGCCAGAGCTTGGAGATATGCAACTCATGCTCCATCATACGCTCTATCTCCGCAACCTGCCAGCGTAGGTCAGGAGCCCACTTGTCATAATCTGCAGTATCATCTGGCGGCCCCTGTGCATGAGCTGCTCTCGGTAGCTCCCCCTCACGTCTGTGATCCTTCCACCTCAGCCCCTGGGGCCCGAGAACAATGCCAGACTGAGCGAGCATACGACGGTCTAGGCGGCAGTCCTGCCGAACCATGGGTACAATGCGGCCCTGTGAAACGTCAATGTCAACCGACTCCAGCCAAGCAGTGATGATATGGCCAAATGACATGTAGATGGTCTGGGCGGACTGCATACAGTGGACGATGATGGAGAAATAGACCGAGGCCACTGATGGACCCAAAATGAGCTGTCACGGATGTGAGTCTCAAATTTAGATATTTATAAATGCTGAAAACCCTTTTTGCAATCAAAGAATGAAAACGTAGTAAAGGAGTCACATGTAACGCCCCAAAATTCCCATTTTTAGTTCTTAAAGTCCTTAGAATTATTTAAAAATGGTTTAGAAATATTCTAGATATTTTTAGAATAATTTTATGAAATTTTCCGAGTCCGTTTAGTATTTTTAAAAAAGGAAAAACGTTTAAGGGCAGCAGGGGGTTCGAACCCGTGACCAGCACAAGACCAGGCGCGCGCGTGACCAGCTGGGCTGGTTGGTTTTGTTGAAATAAACTGGGCGAAACAATAGATAAGGTATAGTTAGGTAAATTCGCCCCATAAGTATAAATAGATAATTAAAGAGAGAAATTTTATTTTCTCTCAACCTAAACCCTTTCTCTCCCTCGCCCAACACCTTGCGCCGACTCCTTTCCCCTCTCCTCTCTTGGGCGACACCACACCAAGGCCTAGAGGGCCGGCCAAGGCTCTCCTCCGAGAGATATTCCTATATTCGGGATCCCCGCGACGAGAGGAACGCGTAGGCGCGAAGAATTCTCCGAGATCTCAATTTTCTTCCGAGCCCTAGACGTCAATCTTGGTTGTAAGTCCAAGATATCAATGTAAGTACTGCTCACCTACAGTAAGAGGCGGTTTTTCCGCAAGAATTTCCCTTAAAAGTTTTTAAAAGAGATATTTTCTTTTTGTTTAAGTTTTTGCATGTGATCTTAGTTCATTATATGCTTGTATAAGTTGATAAAGCACCCTATGTGAGATTAGGGGCTAAGAAAGTTATGAGAAAAGAAAAGAGAAGATAAAGATAAGAAAAGAAAAGGCCAAGGCCTTAAGAAATCCCCAAAAGTCAAGACTTAGGGATTTTAGCACGCAAGGTGCTCGAGAAAATGCCAAGGCATTTACAGATAAGAAAGAAAAGAAAGAAAAGCTATTTTATTTTCTAAGGCCAGTACCCGGCGTCCAAGGGCGTCGTTAAAGAAATCCAGGTGTCCAATTCCAAGGTCTTGGCCCTGGTAGACCAAGGTCTGCTCTATTAGGATTGGTGGCTCGCTACCCCAACCTTTTAGGGAACGCGCATGAGATGGTACTTACGTCTTCAATGGATCCAAGTGATTATTATTTTCAAGTATATGCTTTAGCAAAGTTTTCTAATGTTTAAGAAAGTTTTCAAAGAGTTAAAGAAAGATTTTAAGTTAAAGGATTTCTAATGTTTCAAGTTAAGCCAAGAAAAGTGAGTTAAGATTCATTAATGCTTGAGTATGCATGTTTTGAGTTATACATGTTTAGTTTAGTTTTCTTTCAAGCATATAAGTATCTCATGTGATTTCATATTGTTCAAGAAGCATGTTTGCACATTCGAGATTTTGTGAGCTAGATAGTACTTACTAAGCTTTTTGCTTACTAGTTGCATTTTTCTCTTACTGCAGATAAAGGTAAAGGCAAGCAATTCTGAAGGAAGGCGACGAGGCGGTGCTGAGCAAAGTGTGTGTGGTGGCTGATTTTGGAGAGATCCTTAAGATGAGACAATTTAGTTATTCAAATTTCAAGTTCTTGCTTTATGGAGTTTAGCGAACATTTAAGCTTTGGATAGTCTCACATGCTCAATTTCTTAGAGTAAAGATTCCATGTCATTTCATTTAGCATACATATCCTTATGATTGCATTGGATGAGTAGAAGTGTCAGTAGTTTGAAATATTGATACTTTGTTAGAGAAATTAATGCATGTGCCAAAGATAGGACTAGTTTCCCTTTTAAATCAAGTTTTATTGCTCAATTATGCTTAGAAAAGTCGCCTTCTCATTTCATGATGTTTTAGCAATGTTATAGAATCTTGCATGATGAGTTTAAATGGTTAGAAGTTAAGTTTGGTACAAACTCTAGCCTAAAGTTTAAATAGTTTTTCATAACTTGCTAAATCTCGCAAAAGTCCTAATTTCGAGTTTATGGATTCGTTTTGGTTGGCTAACTTGTTTAGGAAACTGGTATAGAGTATAGAAATGGTGTCATGATTTTATATGGCTCGAAAGTATAGGTTTGGTGGAGTTTTGAAACAAGTTTCGAAACCTGAATTTCAGATTTCAGGCTTACCAGTCGACTGATACAGTATCAGTCGACTGATACCCGTAAGCTGAGTTGGGCGAGGCAAGTTTCAATAAGTAATTTCTTACGAGTTTTTGAGAAAGAAAGTGTGACATGGTATCATGCATGACTAATTAAGTTAGAATATCATTCTTAGATAGATTAAAAAGAAAAAAAAAGATTTTCGCATTTTTAGTCGTGCATTAGAGTCGAGAAGTAGACAAAGGTAACGATCCGTCTAAGGCAGAGAAGGCGGGTCGCTACATCACATGTCGTATTTTTCCTAGGGCTAGTTGATATTGTGTGATTCGTGCTTGAGTTTATGTGTCGTTGATATTTTTGGGTTTCAACTTAATCGAGGTTTGGGTTGCAATTTGAAATAAAAACACAAAGAAAAATGAAGAGAACTAAACTAGTGGACCAAACAAGCGATAGCAAATTATAACTCCATCAAAGGTAAACTAACTCAACCAAGGAGACTAACTAAAATTGGAAAAGCAAATCTAAATCAAAATGCAACACAGATGCTAAGTAAAGGAATAGAAGCAGTGAACGGTGGTTTTAGCAAGCAAACAAACTTGAACTAATGCTAGCTACAAAATTTAGCAATTAAACTTAAAACAAACTCAACTCAAACTATCTACAAGTTTTGAAAGCCAACTAATGCAGGGAAAATTCAGAGATGCTAGATACGATACCAATTGACTTCAAACGTTGTCATACACCCAGAGACAAATGAAAAACTGATTCAAATTAGTGCCCAAAATAGCTTGGCACGCAAGGAAAAGCCCTTGTGCCAAAGCTGTACCAAAGCTGATCGATGTAATTTGGAAGATAGAATTTTCATCGAAGAAGTTGCAAAAGTAAATGCAGAAATTCAGATCAAGTTCCACTCAATTCAATCAAGCTAAAACCTGAAATGAACTTGCAAAGACAAAATGCAGAAATGCAGAATTACAGGAATGGCTTGCGAAATTCAGACTAATTTGGATGCTAAAACCAAACAACAACTGAATTCTATTTCTCCAAGCTAATGCCACATAAGAATTCTAAGAACTTAATTCAATTGATGCAAATTCCTGACTGAAAAACTGAAACACAGCTGAAATTAAAACTGCCGAAATACAGTTGAGACACAAACTAAAAAAAAACAAAGAAACTGGCACAAGCTGAGCGAAACTTCAGATATAAATTGATCACTGGTGAGTTTAAGTATTCAAGTCTATTGCTCAAATGCGATTCAGAAAATAACTAAGCTCACTGATCCTAGATTCAGAAACCACAGTGAATTGTGTAGAAACAGAGTTGATACAAACTGTCACTTGATACGCAAGCAGGAAAACAAGATGAACTAAAATTGAAATCGATCAATCCCTAAACAAGCTTCCTAATTACCTAACTGACTGGATTAAACCCTAGTTACAGCAGAAATAATTCAAGAAAGTAAACTAAAGCAATTGATACGAAAATGCAGGAATGAAACGTTTGCAGAAATCGAAATTACAGCCAAAACAGCAGAAATTAACTAACTAAACTACTCCTCAACCCTTCCCGAGCTCAAAATCTCCTTGTTCGTCACGCAAAGGCTGGCCTCGAACCCTAAAGCTCAGCAAATCAGTGGAAAACAGCTTCGCTTGATCAATTCTGCTCAAACTACATCAGCTGGGGAAATCCAATCCTAATCCCTTCGATCTCAGTTAAATGGATTGCGATGATGATTCGAGGATCCTCTGAGCTCACCTGAGAACCCCTACAAGTGGCTCAGATGCTCGCAAATGGATTGTGGATGAGAAACGAGTGATCGGACCACAAAGCTATCGAAACCCTCAAACACCTCTGTCCGGATGAAAACCGAGCTGAATTCTCCATTAAAGCTATCTCCAATGATCCAAATCTTGATCTAGGGTCGAGATTGAGGTGGTCACGCCTTCAAAACTAAAGAACTTGCCAGCAAAACGAAGAGAAACGAAGACGATGAACAGTTGCGGCGAGGACGCGACAAGGCTGAAGGCTGAGGAAAAATTTGATTAAGTACTTAGCATTGGACGGTTCAGATTAATTTGGCTTGATCCAACGGCTGATCTTCAACCGATCTGGCCCAAACTTTCCAGATGTTGATCAAGGGTCAGGATCTGCCTCAGGGTAGCTCGGATCCTCCAGATGTGCAACAGATGGTCCAGATCAACCTAATCTTTGAATGGACAGTCTAGAGCCCTCCGAGCTTGATCCAACGGTTGAATGATCTCTGATTGGGATGAAAGTCTCAGATCTTGATCTCAGTACTTGATCAGCCCTAACCCTAGCTCGGATTGACTCAGATGGTCCCAGATGGCTCAGATCTAGCCGCTTTTGAATCGGACGACCCAGATTAATCCGAAGCTTGATAACTCGATCCGGATCCACTTCCGACTCAAGTTTGACCCAGTATGCCCTAGGTCCATGAACCTTTCATGCCTACAAAAATAGATCAAAAATTTAGTGACAAAATAATTCAAATATATCAAGATTTGCAATTAAGTCCAAAATAAAAGTAAGTTCTAAAACCTAGGGTAATTTCACAATTAAGTAAGTAAAACATGGGTCAAACATGGATTTTAGCAACTAAAATAATCAATAAAATGGTACTTATCAGCCACCGGGTCAAAATCTAACTGCTGATGCAGCCCGTAGAGCATCAAGCAGTGGGATGGGCGAATCTCATCTAGATATTTCGAAGTGGTAGGTAGAAGACAATTGGTGATGAGCTTAAATAGCACATAGTCAACAGGGGAACGGCGAAGAGCAGGAAATGTAGAAAAATCACTGGTGCGCTCACCGGAACTCCTTGGCCTGGGATGACCTAGAAAGTACTCGTAGATGGAATCAGGAGTCACTCCATCGAAGGGAACCGAAAGGGGATCAGGAAGATAAGGGTAGAGAAAGAAATCATTTTCTGGCCGACGACAACCGAGAAAATCAGTGAAAATAGATCGATTAAAATCAAGGTTGATACTGGCAACATAGGTCCTCCACCCAGTGCCCTCTCCACTCACCATGTTATTATAGAATTCAGAGACCAATTCCAGGTTGATCGGCCTCTCAAGGTACAGAATGGATTGAAGATTATAGTATTCAATACGTTGTCGAACTAATGGACAATGTTCGTAGATAAAAGTTTGATCCACTGTTCGATATGGCATAAGTTTGAAATTGTGCCATAGAAATTTTAGAGCAAGACCAATACTCTAAAATCTTGTATGTGGAGGTGGTGGAGATCCCGACGAAGGTGTAGATGAAGAGGGGCCTTTGCCCTTTGAGCTACCCTCTGTGACTTCTTTACCCTTAGAAGATTTTCTAAAGAGCTGAATTGGTCATACACATAGTATGAATCAAAAATTCAAGAGTTGATCATACAAAGAGTAATCATAGGGTAGACATTAGATCAAAAAGATGACAATAATGAGGTGAGGGATAGATTTGATCATATGGTGAAGTATGGAAAGAGAACTCACGGCAAATACAAGAGGGTCACGACACCACACCAAGAACAAACACCAAACCATGATTAGCTTCATATACATATAATCCATGAACAGAGCCATAAAGGAAACTAAATCAAAAACTCACTTTGGTGCCATTGAGGTTAGTTTGAAAAGATCGCAAACACTGGAAGAGGAACTTGCGCAGGAGAAGCCCTTGGCGCAAGACAGAAACACAGAAAACTTGGAGCAAGTAGAGAACTTGCAGAGAACAGGGAGACGCCCGTAGAGACCTTCGCACGAACTAGTACGCACAAGAAGGAGGGAGACGCAGGAACACTCTCGCTCAGGATGAAGAGGCGTAAGTGGGAGGTTTCGGCGTTGGGGTTCGGCAAAGACAGGGTTCGAAGAAATTAATCAGTTGGTGGATCGGTCCACCAACCAGACTTTAATGCATCTGAACGGATCACCGTTCGATCTGATAGTGCCCAGACCGATCAGGCTATAGCCTGATTGGACTGACCTAGGCCTGATCGGTCGGGTGACCGATCAGGATCGCTCCTGATCGGTCGGCTGATCGATCAAGACATGAACAGTAGGGTTCGGAGAGAAACCTGTGAGCTCCCTGATCGGTCTGTGGACCGATCACCATAGGTTGCCAGATCGGTCCGGGGACCGATCCAGGCTAGCTCAGTACACTTGGTCAAAATCTCGAAAAGTCACTGCTGCCCTCCGATTGGTCTGTGGACCGATCGCCACATGATGAAGCCAGATCGGTCCGGGGACCGATCAGCCCTAGGCCTGATCGGTCCGGTGACCGATCAGGGCTCCTGATATTCCTTGATACGATCTGAAACATTCAGTTTCAGATTTTCTGAAACTTTCCAACGAGATCTGATGAAATTTATCGAACTTGGACATGATCTCATGACTAAAATTGATCCCTGAACAAGGATCAAAGATCCTTATAGATTCAACAATCACTTTGATCCATACAAATGGAGTCAAACTCAATCAACAATCATTCAAGCAATTTCAACTAAGTTTGTATCAAATTCAGGTTTCCAATCAAGTTTCCTTGATTGGAATGTCCAAGTATGATCATGGAGCCAAATACACATATGTTATGCATTGGTTTTCCCCATACTTGATCACCGAAGTGATTATTATCTGGTCAACTTAATTTCTCAAGGGATGCATTGATATTTTGAGAAATTAAGTTGATCCTAACATCTCACCCCATATCTAGCAAACAAAAATGTTTTGTTAAACTTTATAGTTTGTGTGAGATGTCCCCAAAGTTACCCAATTGTTTCCCAACCTTTCGAAATAATCATGAAGGGTTTGAATTCAATTTGAAATTCATGAAACGCGACACATTCCCAACTCCCTTCTTAGGAAACTAAATTCATTTTCGGGGAGTGTTTTAGTGAAAATGTCAGCTAGGTTTGATTTGGACTCTACATGCGAGAGTACAATATCTCCCCTAGCTACATGATCCCTAATGAAGTGGTGACGCACCTCAATATGTTTGGTCCTAGAATGATGGACTGGATTCTTGGTTAAGTTAATTGTGCTAATGTTATCACATAACACTTGCATACTCTTGTAACTCAATCCATAGTCCTCTAGAGTATGTATCATCCACAACAATTGTGATACGCTCTCTCCCATGGCTATATATTCTGTCTCGGTCGTGGAGAGAGCAACACAATGTTGCTTCCGACTTGTCCGACTTACTAAGGACGAACCTAAGAATTGGCAACCCCCACTTGTGTTCTTCCGGTCCAACTTACATCCAGCGTAGTCGGAATTCGTATAGCCAATTAAATCAAATGATTCGGTATGGGGGTACCATAGACCAACTCCTATTGTGCCTTTAAGATATCTCAAAATTCGCTTAACAGCGATTAAGTGAGATTCCTTAGCACAAACTTGATACCTAGCGCACATACCTACAACAAATAGAATATCTGGTCGACTGGCTGTAAGGTATAGCAAACTACCTATCATGCTTCGATATTGAGTCAAATCAATGGGTTTACTACTCTCATCATTGTCTAATCTTGTGTTTGTGGCCATGGGAGTGGTTACCTCTTTTGAATCACTCATATTGAATTTTCGAAGCATTTCTTGTGTATACTTTGATTGGTGCACATGGATACCATCGCGAGTTTGTTTGATTTCAAGTCCAAGAAAGAAAGTCAATTCTCTCACTAGACTCATTTCAAATTCACTCTCCATGTGTCCAATGAATTCATTTAAATAGCCCCTATTGTTTGAGCCACAAATTATGTCATCGACATATACTTGGTCTACAAAAATATTGTCACTGTCTTTTCGTAGAAATAGTGTAGGGTCTATTTGGCCTCTAACGAAGCCCTTTTCAATGAGGAATGACGACAACCTCTCATACCAAGCTCGGGGTGCTTGTTTAAGGCCATAAAGTGCCTTTTTGAGCTTGAACACGTGGTTTGGAAATTCGGAACTCTCAAACCCCGGTGGTTGTTCGACGTGGACCTCTTCTCTTATTAGACCATTTAGAAAGGCCGATTTGATATCCATTTGGTATAATTTGAAGCCACGATTGTTAGTGATATGAGAGAAGTGTCCTAAGGCAATCGCCTTATGATTGTAAACATTTATTTTAATAAATGATAATTCACTATTTGAGTATACATGCTTGTGTATTTGATTGGGATCTTAAACTCATCTACTGAATGTCCGCAATACAACTCACAGCATAAGAGAATTTGTGATGGGATCACAACTAGTGATTATCTCTAAATGTGCAAATGTGAAGTATTGGAAATATCCCTAGTCGATGAATTGATAAATACGGACATTATCAATTCTGTTGAGACTAGCATGGGTTATTCTCTATTCAGCTGATTCTCACTGGCTGGTGACATTGGGATGTCCGGAGATAAACATGGATGCTAGTTAAGGGAACTAGTTCATTGGAGTGACTAGTTGTAAGACTTCATATGGAAATCTACATGTAGATATGTCAATGAAGATCTTACTGCAGCTTAAGTGCGATGTTCCTTTGACTTGCGGTGTTCAAGTCATCTTGGTCATGGAGACTTATACTTTGACATCTTAAGCAAGCATCTCCAAGGAGGTGTGGACCCAGGATGATCGGGTATAAGCCGAAGTGCCCGAAGATGTTTGAACAGCCTACAAAGGATTCACCACTCCTTGCGAGGAGATGTATACCCAGGCCTATCGTCGGATTGTTACTCAAAGCCTCTGGCCAGAGCATATCATGTTTAGAGTGAGAGTCTCTAAAATACATGAGAGTAATTAGAAATCCAAAGGACGAGTAAGATATTACTTGGGCTAGGTGTGACGTAGTCAGCCTAGTGGGGACTGACACCATTGACCGTGTCCTGAACCAAGTGGGTATAAGGTGGTGAAGGGAATGAGGCATGATTCATTAGAGCTGCTGAAGGGTTTCAGAATAATTTCTTCTGAGGTCAAACCGTTGATCTTTCGATTAATTGGGGATCATGATGTACTACTAGGTGCCACTCATGATCGTTCTATAATTAGTTAATTATAGACGGCCAACATAAATCGAAAGCCTATTTAGTCACACGCACTACGAGTAATCCGAGGGATTTAAAACGAGTTGAAAATTGGATTTTTCGATCAAGAGAAATAAGTCGAATCTGAGTTAGTCAGAGGCGCAATGGAAGCTAAAAATGGCTAAGTCTTTTGAAGGCTTTTTGGGCGAATTAAATGAGTTTAATTCGCGGCGGTTCGGGTTGGTTTGGCCGGCCAAAGAGGGTGCCAAAACCCCCTTTGGTGGCCGGCCACAATAATAGGAGAAAACCAATTAATTTTGGTTTAATTAATAAGATAAATCCAGCGCGATTTATTTTATAAATTATGGATAAATAAATTTGTATAAAGAAATTTATATAAATAAATTTATAGAAATTTATTCTTTTATGGAAGATTAAAATAATCCATGAATTGGTTTATTTTAATTTTATAAAATCAATTATGAATTGATTTTTCCATAATAAGAAAGTTTATAAATTTCTTATAAAATTTATTCTATAATTTAAAGAGAAGAAGAATTTGTTTTATTATAAAATAGTTATAATAAAACTTGGTTTAAACGGAATAATTCATAAGAATTTATAGGATAAATTTCTTATGATAATTAATTAGTTTTATTATAAAGTTAGTTATAATAAAATTCATAAGAGAATTTATAGGATAAATTTCTTATGATAACTAATTTGTTTTATTATAAATTAGTTATAATAAGACTAGGCTTAAACGGAATAAGCAATAAGAAAATTTATAAGATAAATTTCTTATAACTAATTCCGTTAATTCCGTTAATTCGGTTTAGAGGGAGACTTAGCAAAGGAGTTGCTACTATATAAAGGAACCAAAGGCTAGCCCTTATTCCTAGATCAACTAATCAAGAGATTAATTATTCTCTCCCTCTCTCTCTTAATCTCTCCTCTCCTCCTTCTTCCTCTCTTCCCTTAGGGTCGGCGCCCACCCATTCTTGGAGTCCTAGGGCCGGTGCCCACTTGGTGGCTTAGGGCCGGCGCAAACTCTATCCAAGGTGGTGGTTGCTAGCCGTGAGCTTTGAAGAAGAAGGAGAACCCGAACACGAAGAAGAAGAAGCGGATAGCGACTCCTCTCTTCCCGGAATTCGATTCCGTTACTTCGTTGGTTAGTTTTCCTAATTTTTCTCTTAACCTTCTAGTTGTGCCTTCCGAGAATCTAGTAGTTCTCGTCGGCACAAAACTCGTGACTTTGCGAAGTCATCCCGAAGAGAACTCGGCGTGGACGCGAATAGAGGCGAAGCTTCCAAGGGACGCTACGGTTGGATCTCGTCCCTTTCTTCGAGTTACGCAAGGTATAAAAGTAAATTAGTTTACTTTTCCGCAAACTTTTATTTTATGATTATGTCGATACAGTATAAGGTTGCATGCTAGATACGAAGTTAAAATAATTTAGGAAATTATTTTATGCAAATTCTTCCGCTGCACGTAAAAATTTAAAATTTTACGAACTCGTATCCTCGTCGACATGCACCCGGTCCCAACAACGATGTGCTGCAAATGCAAGCATAAATCGAATGGACTTTAATCGTGCCACGGGAGCATAGGTCTCATCATAATCAAAGCCTTCAACTTGACTATAGCCCTTGGCTACTAAGCGTGCCTTGTTTCTAATAATTTCTCCCTTATGGTTCAATTTGTTCTTGAAGACCCATTTGGTTCCAATGATGGTGGTCTTCTTAGGTCTAGGGACTAAGTCCCAAACTTGACTCCTTTCGAATTGACCTAGTTCATCTTGCATTGCGATAATCCAATCGGGATCATTTAATGCTTCATCAATTTTTCTAGGTTCAATTTCAGAAATTAGGGCAACTTCATTAGCCTCATTCCGGAAGAATGATCTAGTTCATGTTGGAGCAATCGACCCTAAGATGGTCAGGTGTGACCATGGGTTTTGATGTTTGGGCAAAGGGTTTAAGTTAGGTTTTCCCTTGTGTTCTTATATGTGTATGTTGAGTGTACAGGTTGTACAGGTTACACATATAGAGATGACTGGACGACCCCGGTTCGGTGAAGGGTGGCATGGAGACAAGCTGGAGGCTTGTGTGCGCACCTGAGGGACCTTGGTGAGCAGGGACGATGAGCTGATGGGCGCGGAATTCGAGGCGTACGTGAAGGGTGGCATGGAGGCAAGCTGTGTAACGCCCCAAAATTCTCATTTTTAGTTCTTAAAGTCCTTAGAATTATTTAAAAATGGTTTAGAAATATTCTAGATATTTTTAGGAATTTTTAGAATATTTTTATGGAATTTTCCGAGTCCGTTTGGTATTTTAAAAAAAAAGAAAGGGAAAAAAAAAGAAAAAAAAAGGAAAAACCACTTAAGGGCAGCAGGGGGGTTCGAAGCCGCGACCTGCACGAAACCAGGCAAGCGCGCGACCAGCCAGGCTAGGGTATCAAGCACAGCAAAGGGTGGAGAGACTTATATTTAAGGTGTAGTTAGGTCGATCCGCCCCCATAAGTATAAATAGATAAGTTAAGAGAGGAAATTAGAATTTTTGGTTTTCCTCTTCCTCACCCTAGCCGCGCGACATCCTTCCCCTCTCACGCACGCACGCCAACACCAAGCCCTTTCTCTCCTCTTCCAAGGGGCGCCGGCCAAGGAGGGATCAAGGAAAGCGGAGCGTTGCGTTCGTCTCGACGAGGAGAACGCGTAGGCGCGAAGAATTCTCCGAGATCTCAAGTTTCTCCCGAGTCCTAGACGTCAATCTTGGTTGTAAGTCCAAGATATCAATTTAAGTACTGCTCACCTGCAGTAAGAGGCGGTTTTTCCGCGAGAATTTTCTTTAAAAGTTTTTAAAAGAGATATTTCCTTTTGTTTGAGTTTTTGTGCATGTGATCTTAGTTCATTATATGCTTATATATGTTGATTAATACCCTATGTGAGTTTAGGGTCCAAGAAAAGCTATGAGAAAAGAAAAGAAAAGATAAAGATAAGAAAAGAAAAGGCCAAGGCCTTAAGAAATCCCCAAAAGTCAAGACTTAGGGATTTTAGCACGCAAGGTGCTCCAGAAAATACCAAGGCATTTACAGATAAGAAAGAAAAGAAAGAAAAGCTATTTTATTTTATAAGGCCAGTACCCGGCGTCCAAGGGCGTCGTTAAAGAAATCCAGGTGTCCAATTCCAAGGTCTTGGCCCTGGTAGACCAAGGTCTGCTCTATTAGGATTGGTGGCTCGCTACCCCAACCTTTTAGGGAACGCGCATATGAGATGGTACTTACGTCTTCAGTGGATCCAAGTGATTATTATTTTCAAGTATATGCTTTAGCAAAGTTTTCTAAAGTTTAAGAAAGTTTTCAAAAAGTTAAAGAATAGCTAAAGTTTCAAGTTGAGCCAAGAAAAGTAAATTGAGATTTATTATTGCTTGAGTATGCATGTTTTGAGTTATACATGTTCTTAGTTTTCTTTCAAGCATATTAGTATCTCATATGATTTTCAGTTTGATCTAGAAGCATGTTTGCACATTTCGAGATTTTGTGAGCTAGATAGTACTTACTAAGCTTTTTGCTTACTAGTTGCATTTCCTCTTATTGCAGATAAAGGTAAAGGCAAGCAATTCTGAAGGAAGGCGACGAGGCGGTGCTGAGAAAAGTGTGTGTGGTGGCTGATTATGGAGAGATCTTTGGCACAAGACAATTTAGTTATTTAATTCACAATGTTATAGTTCATTTGAATTTCAAGTTTTTGTTTTATGGAGTTTAGCGAACATTTAAGTTTTGGATAGTTTTACATACTCAATTTCTTAGAGTAAAGATTCCATGTCATTTCTTTTAGCCTATATATTCTTATGACTGCACTGGATGAGTAGAATTGTGAGTAGTTAGAGATATTGATACTTAGTTAGAGAAATAGATGCATGTGCCAAGATAGTATCAATTTCTTCTTTGAATTAAGTTTCATTGCTTAAATATGTTTAGAAAAGTTGCATTCACATTTCATGATGCTTTAGCAAGGTCATAGAACATGTATTTGGTTATATGAATGTATAGAAGTCAAGATTGGTACAAACTTTAGTGTTAAAGTTCCTATAACTTGTATAGTTTATTTCTTCCGCAAAAGTCCAAATTTCAAGTTTATGGATTCGTTTTGATTGGCTAAACTCATTTGAAAACTGTCATAGAGTGTAGAAATGGTGTCATGATTCCATATGGCTCGAAATTATAAGTTTGGAGGAGCTGTGAAGCAACTGCCGAAAACCTGAAAATTCAGATTTCAGGCTATCAGTCGACTGATACAGTATCAGTCGACTGATACCCGACTGTGGTGTTGGACGAGGCAAGCTTCAAAGTGTACCATATGTGAGCTTTTGAGATAGAAAGTGTGATATGTTATTATACATGACTGCTTAAGTTAGAATATAATTGTTAGATGAATTTAAAAGTTTAAAAAAAAAAGATTTCTGCATTTTTAGTCATGTATCAAAAGTAGAGAAGTAGAGAGAAGTAACGATCTGTCTGAAGGTAGAGAAGGCGGGTCGCTACAAGCTGGAGGCTTGTGTGCGCATCCGAGGGACGAGGGCCGAAGATGAAGAGGGCGTGAAGGCAATAGTCGAGGTTGCGGATGAGGAGTCAGTCGAGTCGTGAGGATCGAGTGCTGTGTGAATGCACTCGGAAAGGGTTTCAGCTAGGGACCAGTCGACTGCCCTGGGGGCAGTCGACTGGTAGGTGGCTGGTGAGCTGGCAAATTTGAACGTTGGGAGTGTCAACGGTCGAATTTGGCCGGCACCAGTCGACTGCCCTTGGGGCAGTCGACTGGTAGCGAGAAATCAGCCCCGAGTCCTATTTAAAGAGGACGTCGTGGTGGCTGAGTTTCTTGACGAATCTTGCTTGGCTAAGGCAAGATAGTAGTCTACTTTGTTCTCTAAGTGTCCTTGGTGTTGTGGCGAGGTTTCTCCACCCACAAGGAGCGACGAGTTCTAGCCGGAGGTTATCCGGGGTTTGATCCGCCGAAGGATTGTTGGATTAGTCACCCGACCGAGGTGGATACCAACTAAATCTGGTATTGTTAGCGTTGTTTTTGTTGTTTATTGTATATTCCGTTGTGCTACTAACAACGCAGATTTAAGAAAGAGTTCGAAACGCTATTCATCCCCCTCTAGCGTACGGAATCGATCCTAACAGTTGGTATCAGAGTGAAGGACCGCTCTTGATCGGACTAACCGCCGAGGGAGCATATGCTAGAGGAGAAAGCTATGGAGGACAAGTTGGGTGAAGATATTTACACTCCGCCGGCCTACAACCATGAGGATTTCGGGTATTGGAAATCGAGAATGGAGACATGGTTGGGCATGGAATGGGAGTGCTTGATGATGATAAATGAGCCCTTCGAAGTTCCAAAGGACAAGCACGGAAAGAAGCTCCGCCCAAGATATTGGACTCAAGAACAACAAGGGCAATCAAAGGCAAATGAGAAGGTAATGAGTATATTAATAAATCTTTTGCCTAACAATATATTGAGTGTTGTAGGGAATTATAAGAATGCACACTAATTATGGACCAAGTTGGTGGAATTTCATAAAAACCCTACACAAGGTCAAGTGGTGGAAGAGCCCAAGGAAATGGGCTCAATAGCTCACGTGGAGGAAGAAGTGTCAACCTCTTCAAGTGAGGAGGAGGAGGTAAGTGAAAGATCATCGACCTCCTCAAGAGAAGAAGAAGAAGAGGTCACCACCTCAAGGATTGAGGGGGAGGAGAGACCCTCATCTACACATGATCAAGAGGAAGCCTCCACATCGTCAAAAGTTGAAGAAGTAGTCAACCTAGCATCTACCTCCACCAAAGCCAAGAGAAAGGACCACATTACATGCTTTGAGTGTAATGAAAAGGGGCACTACAAGGACAAGTGTCCAAAAGGTAAAAGAGAGGTAAAATCTAAACCCGATTCCATTCGACTTAAATCTAACGTGGGTTGTAGGATTGGAGGAGCCCAAGAAAAGAAAAAGAGGATTCGTTGCTTCACGTGTGGTGAGCTAGGACACTACCACACCAAGTGTCCAAAGAGTGGAGAGCTCAAGAAGATGAACCACTTGAGGAGATGGGAGAAAGAAGAAAGGAGGAAGCAAAGAAGTCCACATCAAGGAGAAACTTCAAGGGTAAGGGAGGTACTTCCTAACCCTAGAATAAAAAGAAATTTAATGTTAAGTTCCTTCTTGGATAGTAAAAATCATGTTAGTCATTCCTCCATGCATGCTAGTCTTGATGAAAGTTGCTTAATGGTGCATAGCCATGGTTTTAGATATCATGATAGGACTAGGAATAACAAGGTAGGTCAAAATCTCAAGAAAAACATGCATCATCACAAACCTAGGACCCTTGTACCTAAAAATGATGGCATTAATCTCAAGAAGTGAAGGAATATGCCTAGAAAGGAGGGTACATCTAGGAATGTCCAAAATGGACACATGGACTCTAAGGTCAAAAATCTAGAAAGGAAAAATCAAGTCTTGAGGGCAAGACTTGATACTTTAGAAAAGGCCCTAGAAAGATTCTCCGTTGGATCTAAGGGTCTAGACATGGTGTTGGGTAGTTTGAAACCCAACTACGATAGATCGGGATTGGGATACCGGTCTAAGACCTCTAAGACCAACAAAAAGAAGTATGCTCGGAAGGCATACAATCATGGTAAGGAGAAGAAGTCCAAGGATGGCGAGGGAGTGCCACTCGAAGGGAAAATGAGTGACTTGACCAAGGACAAAGTGTCCAAGGTTAAGAAGGTCACACTTGTAGGCCAAGAGTCACCGGTGGCACACCGGTGTGGCCTAGTATGGATTGAGTCACCTAGGTAGGTGGCTAAGGCTAAGAGCTCAAGGGGGAGCTCTAGGAGCCTTTGGGGTCCATGGTAAATGGATCTCAAAAGTTTCTCCCTTAGGAAATTAGGTGAAATGTGCCAAAAAGGGTTGGGAGACTTGGGTAAGTCTTAATCCTAGATTTTGGCACATCAAAATGAGAATTTAGGGAGAAAAGGTGAAAAAGGAGCTACAATTCACAAAATTGAGGTTTAATGGTGGAATACCATGTATTTCAGTGGTAGAAAAGAATTGTGATCAAGGAGAAGTGGATGCATTGAAGAGAAGTGAGAATTAGCACTTTTAGGATGAGCTCATTTGATACTTTTTAGAAGAAGTAGGATTTCGTGCCAATCTTGGGATTTGGAGTACATTTAATTAGAAACATATTTTTCCCAAGTAGATATTACCTTCACAAATCTCCCCAAGAAATTTCATAATTTTTGGAGAATTGTAGAATTTTTAGGGCATTTCTGAATTTCGGCCTGAAAACCTGAAAATCAGGTATCAGTCGACTGCCCTGGGGGCAGTCGACTAGTCCGAGCCAAAATGCACACTGTATGTTTTTGCAGTCAACTGCCACTTGGGCAATCGACTGATCAGTGAGGGCAGAGTGTTAATAAGTGATTTCTGAAGGGTTTTTCAGAAACATTTGGAATTATGGATGAACTTTAGAGTTGAGGACAATTCCTTGTGTCAATTTGAAAGGGTTAGAAGAGGCAAACACAAGGAATAATGACTTGATTTCAAAATGCCAAATCTTTTAAGGATTTTAGATGTGTATCAAAAGTAAAACACACTTGATATTTCCATGATAGCATATTTTTCTAGGATAGGGTATATCCTAGCAAGTGTGCTTGCAAACTTTAGAAAATTTTAGGTTTTGTAGAGTTCTAATTGGCACTAGAAGAAAGGTTGCTTGGGAGCAAGCCTTAATGGTGTCCAAAAGGGGAAGAACTCGGATGTTGGGTTGGGGGTAACTCAACATGGTGTTTAGGAGGTTAAGTTGGGTAGAACTTAGCCTGGGAAAAATGAAAATTGGGAGAAGACATAGGTTAAGGGGGAGGTAGCCCTTGTTTGCCTTAATTTTCATAAGAAAATTTTTGGGGTTTGTGTCAAACTTGGGAATGATGATAGATACATGGTGAGATGTATTTTTCCCAAGTAGGCATAGGTACCACGATGTTCTCCACAAAATTTGGAAATTTTTGGAGATTTATGGAAATTCTGGCGCGTTTCTGAAATTCGGCCAGAAAATTGGTTATCAGAGTATCAGCCGACTGCCCTGGGGGCAGTCGACTGGTCAGGCTGGTGTGGGTATCCAGCAGCTGACTTGGGTCCGAGTGATTAAAAACAAGTGTATGGGGGGTTAGTACACATTGTTTAGGACAATTTGGGATTAAAAGAATCAATAATTGGGTTATTGTTGAGTTCTTTTTGATGTTAGGCAAAGGGGAGAAGTGTTGGTTTAAGTCGGGAAACCAAACTTATCTTTGCAAGAAACCCTAGGTTTAGGGGGAGTTGAGATTAAGGGGGAGCATTGTTACTCCATTCGTGGCGTAAGGGGAACCTTGGAGAGGTTCTTAAAAAGCCTTTATAAGTCCAATGTAGGGGGAGCTTGGGAGAAGCTTTAAAAAGCCCGGTTTGTATGGAAAATTCCTAGCTTGGAGGGCTAGGTGTAAAATTCCTAACTTGGAGGGTTAGGTGTCGGATGCCTTGGGATAGGATCCAGTTATGCATTGCATATGCATTCATTTAGCATGGTTTTTGCTACTTACTACTATCTTGCTTTCCTAACTTAAACGGATTGCCAAACATCAAAAAGGGAGAGATTGTTGGAGCAATCGGCCCTAAGATGGTCTGGTGTGACCATGGGTTTTGATGTTTGGGCAAAGGGTTTAAGTTAGGTTTTCCCTTGTGTTCTTATATGTGTATGTTGAGTGTGCAGGTTGTACAGATTACACATATAGACTTGACTGGACGACCTCGGTTCGGTGAAGGGTGGCATGGAGACAAGCTGGAGGCTTGTGTGCGCACCTGAGGGACCTTGGTGAGCAGTGACGATGAGCTGATGGGTGCGGACTTCGAGGTGTACGTGAAGGGTGGCATGGAGGCAAGCTGGAGGCTTGTGTGCGCATCCGAGGGACGAGGGCCGAAGATGAAGAGGGCGTGAAGGCAATAGTCGAGGCTGCGGATGAGGAGTCAGTCGAGTCGTGAGGATCGAGTGCTGTGTGAATGTACTCGGAAAGGGTTTCAGCTAGGGACCAGTCGACTGCCCTGGGGGCAGTCGACTGGTAGGTGGCTGGTGAGCTGGCAAATTCGAACGTTGGGAGTGTTAACGGTCGAATTTGGCTGGCACCAGTCGACTGCCCTTGGGGCAGTCGACTGGTAGCGAGAAATCAGCCCCGAGTCCTATTTAAAGAGGACGTCGTGGTGGCTGAGTTTCTTGACGAATCTTGCTTGGCTAAGGCAAGATAGTAGTCTACTTTGTTCTCTAAGTGTCCTTGGTGTTGTGGCGAGGTTTCTCCACCCACAAGGAGCGACGAGTTCTAGCCGGAGGTTATCCGGGGTTTGATCCGCCGAAGGATTGTTGGATTAGTCACCCGACCGAGGTGGATACCAACTAAATCTGGTATTGTTAGCGTTGGTTTTGTTATTTATTATATATTCCGCTGTGCTACTAACAACGCAGATTTAAGAAAGAGTTCGAAACGCTATTCACCCCCTTCTAGCGTACGGAATCGATCCTAACAGTTCTAACCCCATGATGGATGTCTCCAACAATCTGGTCTTGGGGATGACTAGAGGCTAATCTAGTTTGCCTTGGTGTTGGTGGTGCTTCTTGAATGGGCTCACTAGACACATGTTCAGCCTCAGGATCCGGCTGATCTATGGATTGTCTAGGCTCACCATTATCGGATTCATCACCATCAACAACATTTGGGCTTTCATTCAAACTTAGTCTCCTAAGTTCGAATTGGACTTCATCTTCTGGTTGCCCATTGACTTTTGGAATTTCTTCAAAGACAACATCAGAAGACTCTTCAACCATTCTAGACTTCTTGTTGTAAACTCGATAGGCTTTGCTAACGAGGGAGTACCCGACCAATATCCCTTCATCAGCCTTCGCCGTGGACTTTCCAAGATGGTCCTTGGTGTTTAGAATGAACACCTTACAACCAAACACCCTAAGGTGTTTAACCATAGATGGTTTTCCAAACCAAAGTTCATGAGGAGTCTTTCCTAAAAACCTATGAATGAGGACTCGATTTTGCACATAGCAAGCTGTATTTACAGCTTCAGCCCATAAGTAACTCGGGAGTGAGTACTCATTAAGCATGCTTCGTGCAGCCTCTTGTAGAACTCGGTTCTTCCTTTCTACAACACCATTTTATTGTGGTGTTCTAGGAGAAGAGAACTCATGTCTATAACCTCTATCTTGACAAAATTCTAAAAACCTTTGATTTTGAAATTCACCTCCATGATCACTTCTAATTGTCTTAATTGTTAATGATTTTTCATTTTCAATTCTTCTACAAAAATAAATGAAAACATCTAAGGTTTGGTCCTTATATTTTAAAAAGTAGGTCCATGTATATCTAGTGAAATCATCAATGATCACAAAGCAATACCTACTACCATTCAATGATATGATAGTACTACAATTAAATAGATCCATGTGAAGTAAATCTAATGCAGTAGAAGTACTTACAGCGCTTTTACCTTTATGTGCAGATTTTGTTTGCTTACCCATTTGACATGCATCACAAAGTTTATCTTTCTCATACTTGATGCTTGGTAAGCCACGAACCAATCCCTTGTTGGCCAACTTCCGGATGTTCTTCATGTTCACATGTGACACTTCGTCTTTTGACATGAGACACTTAGCAAGAGCATTAGTAGCATTTTTAAATGAAACTTGATAAATATTGTCTACTCTTGCTCCTACTAGTACTGTGTCTAAGGTGTCATGTTGTCTAACTAGACATTGACTTGGTTGAAAATCAATTGTGTAACCCGTGTCACACAATTGACTGACACTTAGGAGATTAAATTTCATCCCCTTGACTAGAAGGACATTTGAAATTCTAAGACATTCGGATATTTGAATGTCTCCTATTCCTATGACCTTAAGACTACCATTGTTACCAAAAGAAACATTACCTCTACTTTTCTTGTGAAGTGTGGTAAACAATGATTTATCCCCGGTCATGTGTTTGGAGCATCCACTATCAACGAACCAAGTTGATAGATGCTCCCCCTCAATCATAACCTGCACAATTCGAAAAATAGAAGTTTTAGGTACCCAAACCTTGGGACCTAAAGCATCAACTAAACAATACTTAGGCACCCATGCCTTGACAACTTTCTTTTGACCCTTGGGTGTCCTAGATTGTCTCATATCAGTCCTAGACATCAAAGACACGAATGAAGGTTCTTTGGGTCGGTAACCAATACCGACCCTATTGTAGACTGCCCTTTGGGCATTCAAGATCATGTCTAGGGTTTTAGAGCTAGTTGAGAACTTCTCAAGAATATTCTTGAGTTTCTCAACTTCACTCTTCAAAGATTTGTTCTCTTCTTCTAGCAAGTCATCTTGCAAATCATCTACTTCCTCAACCTTAGAGGATTTTAACCTTTCAACCTCATGTTTCAATGATTTAATTTCATCTTCTAACAATTCAACATGCAAATCATCAATGTTATCATCTCTAGATAATTTCAATTGATCAATTTCTAATTGCAATGCTTTAACCTTATTCTTTGACTTTTTCAACATACTAGTTAAGCATGCAATAGCTCTATAACACTTTTCAAGCTCGGGAGAAGTTACCTCTTCATCATCCGAAGATGATGAAGCCGCGTTTGATGAGTTGGAAGATTCATCACTGCTCTCTTGATCTCCCAATGCCATGAGTGCCACATGCCTTGTGCTCTTCTCCTCCTTCTCTTCATCGGATGAGCTAGAGGATGACTCATCCCAAGTGGCCTTCAAGGCCTTCTTCTTCTTCTTGAATTTTTCTTCTTTCTTTTTGGATTTCTCTTCCTTCTTCTTAAGCTTTGGGCATTCATTCTTGAAGTGCCCTTTCCTACCACACTCAAAGCAAGATGCATTAGTCTTATCAAGTTTAGCTTCACTAGAGTTACCTCTACTCTTGAAGCGTCGACCCCTTCTCATCATTCTTCTCACAAAGTTCGCCATCTCGGAGGAAGAAGAGCCGCTGCCATCTTCCTCGGAATCGGACTCGGATTCAGAAGAGGATGAAGATGAGGAGACCTCCTTCTCCTTCTTCTTCTTGCTTGATCGGTCCCCTACAACTAAAGCAATCCCCTTCTCCTTGGGGCCTTTGTTAGCCACTTCATGCAATTCCATCTCACAAAATAAATCATCTAACTTTACAATGGATAGATCCTTGAAAACTTTGTAGGCATCCACCATGGATGACCACAAAGCATTCCTTGGAAAGACTTTCAAGACATACCTCACAAGGTCGCAATTCTCGACCTTTTCATCAATCAAATGAAGCCCATTGAGGACTTCCTCTAACCGGCTATGAAGCTCACTTACCGATTCATTCTCCTTCATGGAGAGATTTTGAAGTTGATTGAGGAACAAGTCCCTCTTAGCGATTCTTGAATCTCGGGTGCCCTCATGGAGTTCGATGAGCTTGTTCCACAAGTCCTTTGCACTTGTGAAAGGACCAACCTTGATGAGTTGGTCTTTGTTTATGCCGCATTGTAGAGTGACAATCGCCTTCGCGTCGGTTTCACTCTTCCGAGTTTGTTCGGCAGTCCACCGCCATGATTCGAGTTCTTTGCCTTCATCATCCTTAGGAGGGGTGAATCCCTCCTTCACCGCGAACCAAGTATTTGTTGGATCGAGAAATGCGAGAGAGGGGGGGGGGGTGAATGTCGCAATTCGTTCGGATTTCAAAAGAGCGGGTGCGCAGCGGAAATAAAAACAGAACAATGCAAACACAGTCGGTTTACTTGGTTCGGAGCCTGGGTCGACTCCTACTCCAAGGCCCACGGTCGTTGACCGTTTACTATGGGCAATACTATAATCGCGCAAACCAAATTTACACAAATTAATTACAGTAAATTGCAGTAAGAAAAAGACAGCTCTTCTTTGTTACCGACGTCCGGTGTAAATCGAAGTTTCGGAGCAGTTGGACGTCGCCGGCGCTTGTATCTCGAGTCTGGAAGGTTCTGGAGCAGAGCGCGGGAGCAGAGGAGCGTAATTGCTTTCAATGGAATTGATGTTCTTTGAAGAGGGTCGAGGCCCTCTTTATATAGGGCAGGGGGCGCCCGACATGCTCGGGGCGCCCCCCCACGTGGCTGCAGATCCGGCGATGCTTCAGTCAAAGCTGATCTCGTTATCTTCGGGATTGTATTTGACTGGGGCGCCCGACGCGCAAGGGGCGCCCGATTGACCGGTCAAACTTTATCACCGAGCCTTCGCGAGGGTGAGCTGCAGCCGCCTTCAGTGGCGTGGCACAGTGGGCGCCCGAGACACGCGGGGCGCCCGACATGCGGGGCGCCCGACACACGCGGGGCGCCCCCAATTGCGCTGCTGTCGGGGCGTTTACCTCTCTGCTGACTTTGGGTTGACTTTGGGGCGCCCGACACATCCGGGGCGCCCTACTCAGCTACGGCCTCACTCCTTTGAGGCTCTCTGAGCTGCAGAAACACAGTCCTTCGGTCCTGCATCCAGGGTTAGTCCAAAACAGCAAATAATAAGTTAGTTAAAACAGCCTTAGCTGTCTTGGTTCTGACTTTGGATCTCCAAAATGGAGCCCTAGGTCGAACCGACGCCTAATGTTCCCTCGAGGGGAACGCGTCCTCACCTACTCCTCTCGGGAGAGTTTTACCTGGTGCCAACCGGATCCTCCAGTTGGACTTTTGCCCAGCAGTCCTTTGCCAGGTCTTGAGTTACCAAGCTTCCCTTCGCTTGGTGCCTAGCAGCCCTTCGCTAGGTTTTTTCTTCTGGCAGCCCTTCGCCAGTGCCTAGCATTCCTTCGCTAGGGCTTGTCCTGTCTGGCAGTCCTTCGCCAGTGCCTAGCATTCCTTCGCTAGGGCTTGTCCTGTCTGACAGTCCTTCGCCAGTGCCTAGCATTCCTTCGCTAGGGCTTGTCCTGTCTGGCAGTCCTTCGCCAGTGCCTAGCATTCCTTCGCTAGGGCTTGTCCTGTCTGGCAGTCCTTCGCCAGTGCCTAGCATTCCTTCACTAGGGCTTTTCCTGTACACTTAAGCAGCATTGTTAGACAACAAATAACCCTTAACTTTGAATCCTTTGCCAATATCAAAACAAGGTTCGATCTGGTGCTTCCTGCACCAACAATCTCCCCCTTTTTGATTATGGCAACACAATTCAAAGTTAAGGAGAAAGATAGCAGTTAAGCACAAAAAGGTTTAAGCAATGAGGTATAACTATTTATGAATAGAATAAATGTAGAGTTGAAAAAAATATTTATTTTTCATACTCCCCCTAAAACCCTGAATACTTGTATTTACAACTCTTAACTTTGACCTTTCCTCCCCCTTTGACATATATCAAAAACAGGCATGGGTGAGCAAGGTATCTAACAGTGAGTTTTTCTAAGTGTTTCATGTTTTTGACAAAGTATTTCAAAAACACAGTAAAAATATTTTCAAAACTTTTTACACTTAGATAATTTTCAAGTATAAAGCAAGTACTTTTTGAGAAGTTTAAAAAATTAAGTGTCAGGAGAAATAATTTTTGAAAGAAATAGTTAAGTAATTGAAAAAAAATGTTAAGTACTTAAGTTGTATTTTAAAAAATTAAGTAAAAAAATCAAGTACTTAAATTGATTTTGAAGAAAATTAAGTACTTAGTTTGTGTATCAGAGCCTATGAATTTTGAAAGCAAAAGGCATAAAAACTTAAATTTCTAGATTAAATCCATTTTTTTTTAAAAAATGTATTTGTAGGCAAATCTTTAAAAGCTTCACGCACTTAGAACACTTTTGCCTTGAAAAATATTTGTACTTTTGGAAACATTATATAGTAGTACTTTTTGAAAGATATTATGCATATAAGTACTTTTGAAATAAATTATGATTTGAAACACATAAGTACTTTTAGAAAAATATTAGACTTTGAAAGATATGAGTAATTTTTGAAAAGTATTATGCATTTTGAAAATAAAATATTTTACTTGACTAGGTTTCTTTTCCAGTCTGACACAATCCTAGGAAATCTTGTTGATTACAAGGACATTTCCCTAAGTGTCCTAGAAATTCGCCAACCCAAGTAAATATTATTTCAAAAGCAATTTTATAGGCCACAATAATAATAATATTTTGAACGAAAAATTATTTATGTTTTCAAAAGGATTTTAAACTTGCAGTGCATGAAAACATATATTTTGAAAATTTTCAACAATTCTTTTAATTTGATCTCCCCCTAAACTTGACCCAGTCCTAGGAAGCTTGTTGACTACAAGTGATCTTCCTTTGAGTTTTAGGGTTTGATTTAAATTATAAGAATTATCTAATAACTTTAAAATAATTACCAAAAAAAATTTCAAAAATTCTTCTTTTGAATCAAACTCCCCCTAAATTTGACACTTCCTAGGAGTCCTAGTGGATCATGAAATGGACCTTCCTCTGTGTCTTTAGGGTTTATTAAAAACAAAAGAATAATTTTGAATAATCTTCTGAGTATGAAACTTTCAAGGAGATAAATTTTTGACACCTCAATTTGAAGTAATAATAATAACACTGTTTTTGAAAAGAAATATTTTGAAATGATAATAATTTTTCAAAGAGATAGTAATATACCAAGAATTTTGAGTAATTTTTGAAGGCCTTATTCTGAAATGATACTAAATTTTAGAGCATCAGGTTTTGAGAATAAATCTAAAAAGAACTCCCCTTGTATTCGACTTGTCTTAACTTTATCTAAGTGCTTGAAGGGTCTTTAGCATTAACTAGGTTTGACCATGTTTGACTCAGTTGACTAAGGTTTAACCATGTTAATCATGGTTTGACTATGTTGAAATTATTCTCTGACTTAAAACACAACATAAAAGAAATTTTAATTTGAACTTAATTTTCCTGTCTCACCCTATCTAGGGTTTTCAAACAGTTAGCCTTAAAAGTTCTTGTGAGACAGGTTTGAAGGTAAAAATAATTTTAAAAAGGAATTTTCATTTATTTTGAAAAAAGTTATTTAATTTTGAAAACCGATTTGAAAAAAAAATAAGTTTAGAAAGCAGAAATTTTGAACACTGATTAAGTGATTTTTGAAACAGAATAAGTTTGAAAAATAGAAATTTTGAAAACAGATTTGATAAAAAAAATAAGTTTAGAAAGCAGAAATTTTGAACACTGATTAAGTGATTTTTGAAACAGAATAAGTTTGAAAAATAGAAATTTTGAAAACAGATTAGAATCTATAATTATTTGAAATTTGTGTTAGATTCGAATTTGACAAAAGATAATTTGAATTTGAATTTCAGAAATTGGCTTCCAGGTCTTGGCGAGGCACTAGGCCTTCTTTGGCCGTAGCCTTATGGGATCATCCACCCTTTCCTTGACAAAGCCTTTTAATGAAATTTCATTTTCAAATTAAATTAGGTCATTTTCTGGTCTAACTAGCTTGGGTCTTGGATCGGTAGCTTCGGCTGGTTTCACCAGTCTAAAGAGACCAAGTAGACTTGATCTTATTAGAGTTGGTTTCCCCAACGTACTATCATCTCACCTCCTCCCAATACTATGTTGTCAAATTTCAATTAATTAGTTGAGTCCTTAAACTAATCAATCCTAATTTTAAGCAAAAAAATAAAATAAAATAAAAGGATTAAAGCCAAAAAAAAATGATCTATGTTACATCATAATCATAATAATATTCTGGATTATCAACAACAGCAATATTATGAATTAAATTATCTAACAAATTAACCTTGACTAATTTGTATGAATTAATCATATTATTCAGGGTAAATAATGGATTTTCGAAAACTGTAAATTTACCTTTTGATTCCCGGTTGGGAATCTCCCCCTTGATACTTGCCATCTTCCCTTTGCTTGATTGTTTCCTCAGTATTTTGTAGTGGTCGCGAGCTAACCGGACAAGTTTCCGAGGATACCTTTCTTTGTCGTCAGATTCTGAGTCTGAGTTGGACTCAGGTTCTAGTTGAGGCCTCTTTTGCAGTTCTCTTGGAGTTTTTCCTGCAATAAAACTTATACCTTTCTCGACCATTATAGTATCTATTTGATCATTCAATTCTAATTTAGAAAAAGATTCAAAATTAGTTACCATCTTAGTCAGTTCGTCGTCTGATTCTACTGGTTCGATTTCGATTCTGGATTCGAGTTCAGATTCTGATTCGGCTATTTGTGCTTGGACATTAAGTACCTCAATGTCGGAGCTCTCTTCGTGTAGGTTGATTAGTTTCTCCCACATTTCTTTAGCACAGTTGAAGGATCCAACTAGCTTGAGTTGCTCGTTGGTTAGACCACATTGTATGATTGCAGTCGCCTTTGCATCTGCCTCGATCTTCCTCAAAGTTGGTTCGTCCAATTTCTCCCAAGCGATCGACATTCCATCTTCTACGGGAAAAGAAAATCCCGTTTGGATGATTAGCCATAGGTCCATGTGGGCTTTTAGAAGCGACTCCATTTGACTTCTCCAAGAGTTGAAGTTCTTGCCGGAGAAGAGTGGTGGACGGGTACTGTTCCATTCTTGATTGGCCATTAAGAACAAATCTTGCACACAAACAGAAAAATAGAAATGTACCAAGACTTGGTCTTGGATTAGTAGTGCGGGAGCAAGAGAAAAATAATCCAAAATAAATATTGCACGATTTTCGAGGCAAAATAATATTAAAATAATAAAAACAATTTATGATAAATTTTGAAAATGTTGATTTTGTAAATTCTGATATTTGAAAAAGTAGGAATTTAATGTTTAGGAAAAAAAATTTGCTCGAATTAAAGTAGCACGAGTTTCGAGAAAAATATTAAAATAATAATAAAAAAAATTTATGACAAATTTTCAAAAATTGTTTGTTTTATTAAATCAGACTTATGGTGAAAATATGAAAATTCAAAATTGAAAAAGGCGTAAGGATATTTTAAATACACCTACAGATATTATTTATATTAAAATAAAAGGGCGGAAAAGATTGAGTGGTGTTAATTAAAAGAGAAAAGAAATAAAATAAAAAAATTCGTAAATCCGAAAAAACTTTCAAACTGGTGGTTGCACCAAGTTTGAATTCCCCGCTCTGATACCACTTGTTGGATCGAGAAATGCGAGAGAGGGGGGGTGAATGTCGCAATTCGTTCGGATTTCAAAAGAGCGGGTGCGCAGCGGAAATAAAAACAGAACAATGCAAACACAGTCGGTTTACTTGGTTCGGAGTCTGGGTCGACTCCTACTCCAAGGCCCACGGTCGTTGACCGTTTACTATGGGCAATACTATAATCGCGCAAACCAAATTTACACAAATTAATTACAGTAAATTGCAGTAAGAAAAAGACAGCTCTTCTTTGTTACCGACGTCCGGTGTAAATCGAAGTTTCGGAGCAGTTGGACGTCGCCGGCGCTTGTATCTCGAGTCTGGAAGGTTCTGGAGCAGAGCGCGGGAGCAGAGGAGCGTAATTGCTTTCAATGGAATTGATGTTCTTTGAAGAGGGTCGAGGCCCTCTTTATATAGGGCAGGGGGCGCCCGACATGCTCGGGGCGCCCCCCCACGTGGCTGCAGATCCGGCGATGCTTCAGTCAAAGCTGATCTCGTTATCTTCGGGATTGTATTTGACTGGGGCGCCCGACGCGCAAGGGGCGCCCGATTGACCGGTCAAACTTTATCACCGAGCCTTCGCGAGGGTGAGCTGCAGCCGCCTTCAGTGGCGTGGCACAGTGGGCGCCCGAGACACGCGGGGCGCCCGACATGCGGGGCGCCCGACACACGCGGGGCGCCCCCAATTGCGCTGCTGTCGGGGCGTTTACCTCTCTGCTGACTTTGGGTTGACTTTGGGGCGCCCGACACATCCGGGGCGCCCTACTCAGCTACGGCCTCACTCCTTTGAGACTCTCTGAGCTGCAGAAACACAGTCCTTCGGTCCTGCATCCAGGGTTAGTCCAAAACAGCAAATAATAAGTTAGTTAAAACAGCCTTAGCTGTCTTGGTTCTGACTTTGGATCTCCAAAATGGAGCCCTAGGTCGAACCGACGCCTAATGTTCCCTCGAGGGGAACGCGTCCTCACCTACTCCTCTCGGGAGAGTTTTACCTGGTGCCAACCGGATCCTCCAGTTGGACTTTTGCCCAGCAGTCCTTCGCCAGGTCTTGAGTTACCAAGCTTCCCTTCGCTTGGTGCCTAGCAGCCCTTCGCTAGGTTTTTTCTTCTGGCAGCCCTTCGCCAGTGCCTAGCATTCCTTCGCTAGGGCTTGTCCTGTCTGGCAGTCCTTCGCCAGTGCCTAGCATTCCTTCGCTAGGGCTTGTCCTGTCTGACAGTCCTTCGCCAGTGCCTAGCATTCCTTCGCTAGGGCTTGTCCTGTCTGGCAGTCCTTCGCCAGTGCCTAGCATTCCTTCGCTAGGGCTTGTCCTGTCTGGCAGTCCTTCGCCAGTGCCTAGCATTCCTTCACTAGGGCTTTTCCTGTACACTTAAGCAGCATTGTTAGACAACAAATAACCCTTAACTTTGAATCCTTTGCCAATATCAAAACAAGGTTCGATCTGGTGCTTCCTGCACCAACAGTATTGATGTCCATCTTCAAGTAATACTCCATCATTGATCTCTAATATTGAAAATCAGCGCCATTAAAGAAAGGAGGTCGGGTGGTGGAAAATCCTTCTCTCAACGCCATCTTGTTGATAACTCTCGGATGTTAAGCCGTAAACAGAGCCCCAAGCTCTGATACCATTTGTTAGAACCCGGATGGCTAGAGAGGGGGGGGGGTGAATATAGCCAATCACTTTGACCTTTGGCACAAATCGAATTTCTGCACTCAAACTTATCAGTAGCACAGCGGAAGAAATAATCACAGAGTAAGCAGAAAACTGAAAACGAAAGCAAAGCAGACACACTAGCAAGATCGCTAACAAGGAGGGTTTACAAGGTTCGGGGATAACTTGCCCCTACTCCTTGGCGTGCCCTTAAGGTGGGCGATCCCTTAATCGTCGGCAGATCAAGCCCCGGTTAACACCGGATAGAAGACAACCTCCTTCTCGGTGGAGAAACCTCTCCACAGCGTTTCAATCACAGATTTAAGTTTAAGCACAAAGAAACAATAAGAAGGATCTTACTCAAGCACTTAGCAAAGACAAGAACACAGCAAGTTTTCCTGAGCTCCACCCAGCGGCGATCTCTCGCAAGAAACCATTCCTAGTGTCTTCCCTCTGTCGGACTCCAAGCCTCTTGTTCTCTCCTTCAAGCGCTCAAGTAATGGATGATTGCTTCTCGATTGCAGTAGCTTGCTCAATGTGATGAGACTTGAGAATGCGCAAGCAAGCAAGTTGTGGAGAACACAAGGCGCAGCAAGAACTCAGTTCACAAACTCTAGAACTCAACCTCTGCTTCAACGAAGCCTTCTTCTGCCCTTTTGTTTCTCCACTCAGCATCAGATGACAGCATCTTCTGCAACCTCCAGCTGCTTCTCTGCCAACGCCAGCTACCACTGAGCCCTCCCTGGACTTCCTGAGCTCCCCTCAACCAAGCTCCAATCTATAGCTCCAGCCGTTGCAACCTGGGATAGAAAACGGACAAACCTGCTCCAAGGAAAGCCTCCATTGACTTCTCCTTGAGTGTTTGAATCCTCCCCTGTCACCTGCAGCTTAATCAGTGTGTTAGAGTAGCATATCACACAGTAAATCATATATCGAATGTTAACCGCAGAGAATCGGATACGTTCAGACGCGATCAGAGCGTCTGACAGTGCATTTTAAATTAAAGTGATCGGTCACCGGACCGATCAGAGGATCTCTTGATCAGTCACCAGACCGATCAGGTTGGGTCCAGACCGATTAGGCTCCGTCCTGATTGGTCCCCAACGCTCGATTAGAAATCGCAATTTCTTTGGGACTCTCCTGGATCGATCACCAGATCGATCACAGGTTGTGGGTCGATCACCCGACTGATCCACCCCTTTATCGGGCGATTTCTGAGTTTCGAAGTCCAGATCCCCTGATCGATCACCGGACCAATCAGGAAACCTTCTGATCAGTCACTAGACCGATCAGGTAGTTACCAGACCGATCAGGCTTCGTCCTGATCGATCTTAGTGAGGAACCCGCGAAGCTGGATCATTCTCCAGAACGATCTGCACAGTGAGCCAGATCGGTCACCAGACTGATCAGTAGCAGATCAGCAGGGGAACTCAACCTCAATGTGTGCTCCCTGATCGGTCACCAGACCGATCAGTAGCAGATCAGCAGGGGAACTCAACCTCAATGTGTGCTCCCTAATCGGTCACCAGAACGATCAGGAGCCATACAGTGGGTGAAACGCATACTCCCTGATCGGTCACCAGATCGATCAGGAGCAGCACAGTAGGTTCCCAACCTCACTGTGTGCTCCCTGATCGGTCACCAGACCGATCAATCATTGCTGGTTCGATCACACGACCGATCCACGAAGGAGCAGCGTGCCAGATTCCCTAATCGATCACCAGACCGATCTAGGGACTCAAACCTAGCCCTCCAAGCTAAGTTTTCATCCACCTTAGCCCTCCAAGCTAAGGATTTTTCACATAACTCTCCAAGTTGAGAATTTGCACCTAACCCTCCAAGTTAGGACTTTTCACCTAGCCCTCCAAGCTAGGACTTTTCACCCAACCCTTCCGAATTAGGACTTTTCCAAACCTAGCCCTCCATGCTAGGACCTGACCCTCCAAGCCAGGACTTTTTCACCTAATTCTCCAAGATGGGAATTTGCACCTAACCCTCCAAGTTAGGACTTTTCACCTAGCCCTCCAAGCTAGGACTTTTCACCCACCTCTTCCGAATTAGGACTTTTCACACACCTAGCCCTCCAAGCTAGGATTTTTCATACCATGCCTGATCCCCGATCAGGACTTAATCATCATCAATAATCATCCACTTAAACTAAAATAGGTGTCAACACCAAAACAACAATCAGGGCCAGACTGTATCAACAGTCGTTTGTTAGACAAACCTCCACTTGAACTTCCATCTAATAAGAGTTCACTTCTTTAGACCTTTTCATCTTCGGCCTGAAATCTTTTGATTCAGGTCCGACGTGGACTCAAATTTTTTTCTATTTTAAAAATATATTAATATATAAAAAAACCTATCAAAACACATAATTTCAGATTAAAACGCAGAGTCTGAAGTCACGCTAGGAGGGCTTGAACAAAGAAGTGTTCAGGCCCTCCAGGCCTAAAGAGGGCCTAAACATAATCTTGGATAAATATTTATAAGTAAATTAAATAAAAATATCAATAGTTCTAGTTAGAGTTGAGCTAGGAGATGATATTTTTGGTGTCCAAACTTCTAATTATTATAAATTATGTTGCAATAGGAAATTTTTAGGTCTATCAGTGGGTTTTCACCAAAATCCACTGATGGACCTATGATATTTGGATTTCTCAAAATCTAATATCAATAGTTAGAGTTGAGCTAGGAGATGGTATTTTTAGTATCCAAACTTCTAATGATTATAAATTATGTTGCAATAGGAGATTTTTAGGTTTATCGGTGGGTTTTCACCAAAACTCACTGATGAACTTAGGATATTTAGATTTTTCAAAATCCAATATCAATAGTTAGAGTTGAGCTACGAGATGATATTTTTAGTGTCCAAACTTCTAATGATTATAAATTATATTGCAATAAGAGTTTTCAAGGATAAATCAGTGGGTTTTCACTAAAACCCACTAATGGACCTATGATATTTAGATTTCTCAAAATTCAATATCAATAGTTAGAGTTGAGCTAGGAGATGATATTTTTGGTATCCAAACTTCTAATGATTATAAATTATGTTGCAATAGGAGTTTTCTAGCATGAATCAGTGGGTTTCGGTGAAAACTCACTGATGGACCTAGGATACTTGGATTTCTCCACACTTGATATCTTTATTTAGAATTTACTTAGGAGATGTTATTTCTGATGTGCAAACTTAATACCAATAATTTTCAGTTATGTTCTCTAACCGTATCAGTTGACACGCAAAGATGTATAAATATGACTGCATCTTAGGCACAGTTAAAAAAACATCTCTTTCAACATGATTTCAAAGATATAAAGAGATAATTTTTTATATTTGATTAATCTAAATTAATATAATAAATAATATTTAATAAATATATTAATATATAAAAAACCTATCAAAACACGTAATTTCATATTCAAAGACCTGAAGTCATCTTAGGAGGGCCTGAAGTCAAATAGCTTCAGACCTTATAAATAATTAATTTAATAAATAATAATTAAATATAAAAAAATATTAAAAAAAAAGAATTATCAGTGCCCTTGGGCTTGAAGTCATCTGACTTCAGGCCCACGCTGGGCCTGAAGTCATCCGACTTCAGGCCCTCCATCAATGATTAATAAATTTTTTTATTAAATAGTGGATCAGACGATGATAATCTAAGTATAGCTTTACCAATAATATTTTACATTTTATAATGCTTTTATAAAAAATTTTAGATTAATAAAAAATTTTATTAATCATTGATGGAGGGCCTGAAGTCGGATGACTTTAGGCCCTCTCCACTATTTAATAAAAAATTTTTTTAATCATTGATGGAGGGCCTGAGTCGGATGACTTCAGGCCCTCCTTGGGCCTGAAGTCATCTGACTTCAGACCCAAGGGCACTGATAATTTTTTTTATTTTAAAAATATTTTTTTTTATATTTAATCATTATTTATTAAATTAATTATTTATAGAGTCTGAAGTTATTTGACTTCAGGCCCTCCTAGGATGACTTCAGGTATTTGAATATGAAATTACGTGTTTTGATAGGTTTTTTATATATTAATATATTTATTAAATATTATTTATTATATTAATTTAGATTAATCAAATATAAAAAATTATCTCTTTATATTTTTGAAATCATGTTAAAAGAGATGTTTCTTTTAACTGTGCCCAAGATGCAGCCATATTTATACATCTTTGCGTGCCAACTGATACGGTTAGAGAATATAACTGAAAATTATTGGTACTAAGTTTGCACATTAGAAATAACATCTCCTAAGTAAATTCTAAATAGAGATATCAAGTATGGAGAATTCTAAGTATTCTAGGTCCATCAGTGAGTTTTCACCGAAACCTACTGATTCATCCTAGAAAACTCCTATTGCAACATAATTTATAATCATTAGAAGTTTGGACACCAAAAATATCATCTCTTATCTCAACTTTAACTATTGATATTAGATTTTGAGAAATCCAAATATCCTAGGTTCATTAGTGAGTTTTCACTGAAACCCACTGATTCATCCTAGAAAACTCCGATTGCAACATAATTTATAATCGTTAGAAGTTTGGACACCAAAAATACCATTTCCTATCTCAACTCTAACTATTGATATTTGATTTTTAAAAATCCAAATATCCTAGGTCCATCAGTGAGTTTTGGTGAAAACCCACTGATAGATCTAAAAATCTCCTATTGCAACATAATTTATAATCATTAGAAGTTTGGACACCAAAAATACCATCTCCTAGCTCAACTCTAATTATTGATATTGGATTTTGAGAAATCCAAATATCCTAGGTCCATCAGTGGGGTTTGGTGAAAATCCACTGATAGACCTAAAAATCTCCTATTGCAACATAATTTATAATAATTAGAAGTTTGAATACCAAAAATATCATCTCCTAGCTCAACTCTAACTAGAACTATTGATATTTTTATTTAATTTACTTACATATATTTATCCAAGATTATGTATAGGCCCTCCTTAGGCCTGGAGGGCCTGAACACTTCTTTGTTCAGGCCCTCCTAGCGTGACTTTAGATTCTGCGTTTTAATCTAAAATTACTTGTTTTAATAGGCTTTTTTATATATTAATATATTTTTAAAATAAAAAAAAGATTTGAGTCCACGTCGGGCCTGAATAAAAAGATTTCAGGCCCAACGTGGGCCTGAAATCAAAAGATTTAGGTCAACGCTCCCTGAAATCAAAGATTTAAGATTTTTTAAATATATTATTATATTTATTAAATATTATTAAATATATTAATTTATATCAATCAAATATAAAAAATCATCTTTTTTTTATTTTTGAAATTACGTTGGATGAGATATTTTTTTAACCGAAATATTTTTTCGATTTTTATCTTACGTTTTTAACCGATTCCATAATATATTATTTTAAAATAAAAAGTTTGAAAAAGCATGTTTAGACATCTCGGAATTCCTTACTGACAGAGAGAAAGAGAAAGAAAAAGACAGTAGTTAGAGGGAGGGGTATAAGGGGAAGTTTATTAAAATGAGTACGTCTTTTGGTAAAAATGAAACTATAATATACCTTTTGATAAATACTAATTCTTAGATACGCCCTTTGGTAAAAAACCGTTTCATCTTTCTACCATCAAACTTCCTATTAAAATCTTATGTTTACATACTTGACATAAGTCAAAGTATTGAGTATCCTTAACTTAAATATTCTGCCAATAATGTTGCCAACCACATCAGTACAAGCTCAACTCAACTATGACTATATCAACCAATTGGACTTCCTAATTTCTAAAGGTTATAACAATTTAATCTTCGGCTCACAAGACTAACTTGAAATTTTCAATGAGTTGGATTTCATTCAATTAGAGATGTTCAAAAACTTTCGTTTGAAAGTGTTTTAAATAAACATTGGGTTAGATCTGACCAAGGTTTGAAATTGAAGATTCAGAATATCTGATTCGACAGTTCACAATTCAGAATCATCGATTTGCAGTTCGATTCATGACTCACTAGTTCAAGATTATTATATTAAACAAATTTAAAATTGTTAATTCATAAAAATAAAAATTATAAAAGGATTTATACTTATTTAAGTTGTCTATATATCCTCTTATATTATAAGAGAATCAAAATTTATATAGTTCTTTTGTTATGCTCTAGAAGTATAAATCATCTCATCAAATAATGGGGGATACACATTCGTGACAATTGCTATACAACATGATAACATGATATGAAGTCAACGTTACAAGAACGACATAATCAACCTAGCAGATAAAGAAAGGAAAACAAGTATATAGGTAAAAATAAAGGTTTTTTGCATGCATGTAGGTAAAAATAAAGATTTTTGCATGCATGTATGACTTTAAAAGTTCTTTTTAAATACAAAAGAGGAAAGCAACAAAACATACTATAGGAAAACCACATTGAAAATAAAACCACAAAGACGAATCTCGAAGTCACATGGGATCGACAACCAAGGTCTTTGAGCAACACGACAGAACCTCTACATGCTCACCTAAAAGTCAAAGTAAAATAAGGGATAGTGAATACAAAACACTCAGCAGATATATAGAAAAATAATGCAGGAAGTAACTAATACATGAAGATCAAAAGAGTTTGAATTTTACAACTACAGGATACGAGACCAATCTAATTACTAGAATAATTCTAATAATATAGTCAAAATCGGTTTATCAACCTATTGATTAATTCATAGGTTAATCCATTAATTCCCCTATTAATCAATCTAATAACTTAATCAAATTATTAATTGATTAATTTACCAATCTGTATTAATTCATCACCTCATTAATTATAATCCGATTAATTAAGTAAACTTTAATTAATCTCACTTACAAATTAAATCTCAAAAGTTTATAGCTTAATTAACCTTAAATTAACTCCTAGGTGAATCAAATTAATCTTCGTGATTAATCGATTAATCTATTAAACATGTTCAGTTAATATTCTTCAATTAATTTGATTAAAAAAGCAACCTAATTATTAACTACTATAATCATATATCAATTACTTATTAAACAAATAATCCTAATTGATAATAGTGTTACCTCTCTTGATCCTCTTTTCCTTTCTCTTCTTCGGTGGTGGTTCCCGATGGCGGCATTCAGTTGGGGCAGCCATGCACGGGCAGTCGGCAGTCGATGGCGGTAGGGTTTCTTAGTGGCAACCCCTTCTTTTACAGCCGACGAAGGCTACGGCTGCAGTTGATGGCGGCATGCGGATGTGAGGAAATAAGTGCTTCTCGATCACTTGGTAGTAGTGCCATACGACCAGGAGAAGGACAGAACAATGTCTGGCGAGCAACGACGGCGACAAGGTCGCAACTGCGATGGAGTGCGACAGAGGCTCGCGTGGCAACAATGATGTCGCTGCATGAACAAGCCACCGGTGCCTGTGACAGGGAAGGGAAGGAAGGTGGTTGTGGAGGCAACGCATCGGCTGCGATGGAGGCCATGTGGGCGAGTACAGTGGTGGATCGAAAAAAAAAATGAGTAGTGGTGAATTTAAATCTGCAAATACGTCGTAGCTGGGGATCGAACCACGAATACCTGAAATAGCGACTAGTTGCCCTACCATTACACCATAGCCCCGGAGACGAGTACAGTTGTGGATCGAGCCGCGTGAGAAGGCAACGATGATTAAAGAAAACTTAGGGTTTGATAATTGAAAATCTAAGTTTATGTTCAATTAATACCTCATTTAAATAGGATAATCCAAACAAGCTTTATAAACCATAACTAATTTATCCCATATAAATACTCAAAAATTAATTTTAAATTATGAAAATTCCTATAAATCATATATATTCTTTTATTTTTATTTGTTGACTTGTTGACTTTTTTAATAGTCTCTTTCCTATTTAAATTTTACTATTATTTTTTTCCTATAACAATTTCATTATATATATATATATATATATATATATATATATATATATATATATATATATATATATATATATATATATTACAGTTGGTGTTGGAAGCGTTGCTAAACAAACTTATATTTTGCTATTGATAAAGGTTGAAAGTTAAGGATTATTGTGATCTAACGAGTTGAACTAAGCATGTAAAAAAGTCATAATGAAGTCTACATAAAGAATTCCTAATCAAGTGATTGGGCAAGAAATCCTAGTTAAGGGGAGTAGATAATGAAGTCGTGGTCAAGAGGACTTAGTAGAAGACCTGATAGATCGAGGACATCAAGCAGAAGTCTTGGGGGGTCTTGAACACTAGGCAGAAGTCTAGGTGGATCAAAAATCGCACATCTAGCGAAAAATCCCGAGGGTTAAGATCAGATACTGAGCAAAAGTTCAAATAAGTATGGAGGATTAGATATTTGGCAAATAGGTAAACTCTCTTGAGAGGAATAGATGAAGATGTTGATGCAGTCTGACCTAATTGTTGTTTTGGTGTTGACACTGATTTTAGTTTAGGTGAGTGAGTAAATTCGGCTCAAGTCTTGGTCGGGGACTGGGCATGAAATCCCGATGAGTGAAGGCGGGTCCTGGTGAGTGAAGTCGGGTGATTGAAATCCCGGTGAGTGAAGCCGTGTCCCGGTGAGTGAAGCCGAGTGATTGAAACCTCGGTGAGTGAAGCCGGGTCTTGGTGAGTGAAGCCAGGTGACGAAAACCCCGGTGAGTGAAGCCGGGTCCTGGTGAGTGAAGCCAGGTGTTAAATCCGACACGTTTGACTAGATTCCGGAAATTTTCGGAGGATTACCAGATAGGTTCCGGGGTTTCCGAGTCCTTTGACACAAATTTAGGGACCAAAATGTAATAAACTAAACCTTGTTGAGGAGGTTTGCTAAAATGTATCAATTTTGGGGGTGGTCTAGTGATTAGGCAGAACTTGTTTGGGCTAAACTGTAAAAAGGCCAATTTAAAGGGGCCGGTTAGGGTTCAGTTCTCGCCGCAGACCACTCCACGCCGAGCGCCTCCCTTCCTTCCCCCTTCCTTCTCCGCGTGCCCTAGCCGCGCCTTACCTGATTGAGAGCCGACGACTTCCACACCTCCGACAAACGACATCGTCAGAATCCAGTCGGCGTCGGAGTAGCGCTCATGCGGCTTCATCGAGGCTGATCTCCCGATATCCAACGACGACCCTCACTTGGTTTGGGTAGGGATTTCCTTGAGCTTGGCTCTTTCGCACTTGGGATCGCCGCAAGTCAGCTAGCCCTAGTTCCTCTCTTCCAATCGAAATCTCCTACTAGGGTGTCCGAAGGCTTGTTAGCCGGATTTGAGCAGCGAGATTGAGTCCGAGAACTAGGATTCTGGTAAGGTTCTTTCCTTGATAAGAAACTATGTTTTGGGATTGGATTGTTTAGAATTGGACGTGAGCTGTGGTGGAATATCTTCTTTGATTCCATCCACTGATTGCCTGTGTTTCTTCCGTGAACAGATTGGTAGAGGAAGGAGGAATCAACCGCTATTCGCATTGCTGGCTTTCCAATTGGAGCTGTGAGGTGGAGGATTCCTATCACCAGATCTGAGGTAAGGTCTTTGGGGGATCCTACTGTTGACGTGGATGATTTCTCTTTGGATTAAAGCTGTGTAATGGGTTTTAGGGTTGTGATCTTTGTTTTGAATGGGAACATGGCAGTGGACCTAGCTAGGGTTTAATTGGAGGTTGCTCAGCTTCTTAATTGCAACGTTTTAACTGGTTGAGATTTGCTTTCGAGCAGCTGGGTGTGAGGTAAGCTCAATTCTGTTGTGGTTATTGGAATTAGGTTTGGCTTCTTGGAAGGGGAAACTATGGGTTAAATGTAGACTCAACCTAATCCTAAACGAATAAGGATTTAACCATTTAATTAGATTAATTAAATGGAAACGGACGGATTAGGTTAACCCTAGAATGGATTAGGAATTAATTAGCTAGTTACTATTCTTGTAATTGCTAATTAAATCTGTCCTTGATACAGGGACTTGATTTGGATTTTTATTGCTGATATTGGCGGGTGGTTCTATCTCACTTGATACGGACTTCACCTATTTGGAGGCGGGTACTCTTTGACTTATCTATTTTGATATTGTCATGTTGTTATGCATAGATTGTTATAGATAGCAGTAAGATTATACGCTATCCTGGTTTATTATGTTGTTCTGGATACTTGTTGTTTATCCCTGAGTTATTATGCTGTTAGTTCCATACAGTCTCAGGTATTGTCATATTTATATGTATGCTTAGATATCGGGGTGTATCTCTTGTATTTGACATGAGGGATCTGTAGTTTCCGGCCAGTATACCTTGTAGGTTACCTGTATTTCCTGTGTATAGGATTTCGATTGAGACCTAGTATACTGAGGACTTGGGGAGGGAAGTATGTGTATCTATCATACACCATCCTTGCATTGTTGCATGCCGATGATTAGTGACTCCCTTGTGGTTGAGCCTATCGTCTTCCGGTACATGATATGCGCACACGGCCACTCATGGGTTAGTGGATACCGTAGGATGTGCGCATTTACCCTGTATTGCTCCGTTCGACCACTATTTGGAGGGTGAGCGCGGGCGTGGTAGCAGCCAGGGATCCCTTCTCGTACTGAGCCACGAGGAGATGAGAGCTTGACTCCCCCATTGCTTGGGGTCGGAGCGGAGTCTCCACCAGCATCCTGTCCACCCGGTCACCTAGGAGCAGTGATAGCAGGGTGCGTACAGTTGTCATAGCCCTACCCGTTCAGACGCCCCTATGACAGGTGTACGTTGATCTGTCTGGTGTCAGGGGTGATACATGTCATTGCACCATGTGCATATTTTACATCGTGCATTGTTTGCTACACTTGATTCTTGCACTTGTTTGACATTGCATATTCTGGAGACTTGTTATCTGAGATTATATATCTATTGGTATTCCATTGGTATTTCTTACCCTCTATACAGGTTAGATGGATTCAGGTATGTATCTACTTCAGTATGTTCAGTACTAGTCTTTCCCTACTGTTGATATGAGACTGTATTAGCTTAACTCTTATTGTTAGTATAACTTTCTATGCATATCCGTTGGGTATTCGCTGAGTTATGGACTCACCCCGTTGCCATATATTTTTATTTCAGGGTGATGCCTGCCAGGAGAGCCCTAGCCGCCAGTCCCCATCTCGAGCGGAGCTTTGCTTTGTTTAGTTTATGTTGTTTTTCGGTTATGGACCCTGTAGTATATACTTTGCTTCGGTTGCCTTGTTTTGAACATGTATTCATGTTTTATTCGATGGTATTGTACTTTTGAGTCTTATGATGGACTTCGTGGGGTTTTTGGCTTTGTTCCTGCCCCCTGGCAGCTCAGGTGAGTTCGTTCTTTGGTTTTACGACGGTTATAGATATATATATATGTTGTTTCTGCATGTATCTGAGGCCTGAGGCCATTTAACTGCATGGTTGTGTTATATATATCTGTGTGTTTGTGTAAATTGTCCGCCGGACAGGGGAGGTGCTGTCCGATTTTATATTGGATCAGCGGCTCCAGGGTCTCGGGGCGTGACAATTTATTTTTGGTATCAGAGCCCAGGTTGTCAGATACCTTGGGTGTTTTCAGATTTTTCGATGTTTATCTGATACCAATTTATTTTTGGTATCAGAGCTTAGGTTTTTCAGATACCTTCGAGACTTGTGGATTTTCGGTGTTTATCTGATACCAACTTATTTTTGGTATCAAGCCCAGGATGCGGGATACCATCGAGTCGTGTTTCTCGGTATTTAAATCTGACACTGAACTAGTAGGTGTCGGAGCTCGGGTCTGATGTTATTCATCCGAGTACATTACGGATTTTTAAGGTCGTGGTTGCGATGCGACGACCATTTGGGACTTGGCAGCGACGGGACATCTCCAGGCAGCAACTAGGTAAATTAAGGTTAGCCTTTTGGTTTTGGTTATAATACTCGTTAATAATTTAATAGGTATGACGCGAGATGCTCATATTCCTGCATCGAGACGTGGTCGGGGGCGGCCACGTAAGGGGACTGTAGAGCCTCCGGCTGCAGAGCCATCTAAGAGGACCACTGATAGAGAGCCTGATAGCCGAGGTCAGACTTCGCAGGACAGCCAGAGGGGGCATGGTTCCCCGACTCAGAGGATCCCTACTCCATTCCCATCAGCAGTTCCTACTGCCCCTCCTGCCGTGTCTACTCCGGTAGTATTCACTGTGTCCGCAGTCGTACCACTGCCGACACCTTCAGTACCGGTAGGATCTGCATCGATGTTCCCTGCAGTTCCATCAGAGGCACCCATTCCGACGCATCCCGCAGTTACCACGGTGGTACCTGCCCCGGCTATTCCCCCTGTTCCATCGGAGGCGACTGTATTTGCCCCGATGCATTCTACAGTTCCACCAGCGGCACCGGGTCTGTATTATCAGACTACGCCATCAGCAGTATCGGCACCATCCTATGCTACTGCACCCCCGACTATGACTACTGCAGCGTATCCCCCTACTCAGACTACGATGCAGGCCTCGGTGCTCCCTTCAGTTCCACCGACATTTGTTGCCCCCGGACCTTCTACTATACCTATGGTACCACCTGGGGTGTCCACCCCGATCATGCCTACAACACCTTCTATGATTCCTGCACCGGGATGTTCCACCGTGCCCCCTGTGGTACTTACTCTTACCGACGGTGTTAGAGATCGAGCTCGGATTCCGATGTTGGCGGCGTCCGTAAAGGGCCGATTCACTTTATTCCAGGGAGGACCGGATCCAGCTGCAGCCCGAGAGTGGATCAGGACACTTGAGAGTACTTTTCGTTATCTGACGTGTTCAGAATGGGAGAAGGCTGAGTTGGCTATTTATCACTTGCGAGATCAGGCATATGCTTGGTGGACTACTCAGCAGACCGTCATTGGCGAGGAGTACGTCACCTGGGACACATTTCGGGAGGCGTTCGAGGCGAGGTACCTTCCAGTATCATTCCGCATGGCTAGACGACAGGACTTCATGTTGCTCAAGCAGGGAGACTTATCAGTATTGGAGTATGAGGCGGAGTTTAACCGCCTATCAGAGTATTGCCCTCACATAGTGGCAAACGACATGGAGAGGATGACTCAGTTCCATCAGGGTCTAGCGGCATATATCCAGACTCGGATGTCAGGATTTGTCCCGACTTCTTATCGAGAGGCATTAGAGCGAGCGCTCGTTATTGAGATGACGCAGCACAGATTGTTTGGGGGTAAGAAGAAGGGGAAGCAGACTGTGACGGACTCAGCTCAGACGCAGCAGCCGCAGACTACTGGACAGAAGCGCAGCCGCCACACTCAGGCAGCTTCTGGCACTTCTGGGGCATCCTCTGGGCCCCAGAAGTCGAGACGTTCTTCCACCGGATCCTTCCAGTCTTCTCAGCAGGACCGGAAGAAGACTGCACAGCCATCCTACTGTACCCGTTGCGAATCCAGAGAGCACGTAGTAGCAGATTGTCGCTTGGAGTAGGCCGTATGTTACTACTGCAGACTACCAGGACACTTGAGTTGGGACTGTGCCTTGAAGGCACAGAATGAGAGGACGGGAGCCACTAGCCAGACTGGACATTCGGAGCAGTCAGGAGCTCAAAGAGGTGGACGGAGGACTCAGCCTTCATTCCGTCAGCCGTATGCTGCCCCACCAGCACATGCTGCCCCACCAGCACATGTTGCCCCACCAACACCTGCTTACGGTATGCTAGGACATGAGGCCAGTTACACTCCAGCCTTATCTCAGAGCTCAGCTGCAAGACCTCCACCGCAGACCTATCCAGCTTATCAGACTGTGATGCAGCAGCCTCAGTACCCGGTGGGAGGGTCAGTTCAGCAGCATCAGTCTCAATTATAGTTTCCACCTTAGCAGTACCCAGCCGTGCCACCACCACCCCCGCCTGAGACTGGACGGATTTATGCTGTCACGCGGGAGGAGGCCCAGCGGGCCGACGGATCGGTATTCCGCGGTACTATTTCTCTTTATGCCTTTCCTGCTGAGCTATTAGTTGATATGGGTAGTTCTTACTCCTTCATATCGCGGATATTTATGAGTAGGATTGGTAGATTGGCTACCGCTAGATCACAGTAGCTATCTGTATCCTTACCCTCAGGAGAGATCTTGAGTATTACGCAGGAGGTCAGAGCATGTCCATTAGATTTCGGTAGTATTACCCTCACGGTTAATTTGTTAGTTCTGGAGATGGTGGACTTCGATATTATCCTTGGTATGGATGTCCTTACCGCTTATTATGCCACAGTCGATTGCCAGACGAGGGTGGTCACTTTTCGGCCTTCGGACCAACCCTCGTGGGATTTCACTGGCATCAGGGATGAGGACTTATCAGTTATTTCTGCGCTTCAGGCACAGAGATTGCTATATCACGGTTGTCAGGGTTTCTTACTGTCATTTATTAGCACCGACGACAGCAGTAGCCCTCCGCTCTCGGACGTTCCAGTGGTCCGAGAATATCAAGACGTATTTCCAGAGAAGCTACCGGCTTTGCCTCCCAGGAGGCAAGTGGAGTTCACTATTGAGCTGATATCGAGGACTTCGCCGGCATCGAAAGCTCCGTATCGTATGACACCGAGAGAGTTGGACGAGTTAAAGGTCCAGCTCCAGGAGTTATTGGACAGGGGATTCATCATACCTAGCGTCTCACCATGGGATTCCCCAGTTCTCTTCGTGAAGAAGAAAGACGGTTCTTTGAGGTTGTGCATCGACTACAGGTAGTTGAATACAGTGACCATCAAGAACAAGTACCCCCTGCCACGGATTGAGGATTTGTTTGATAAGCTCAGGGGCACATTTGTGTATTCCAGGATTGATCTGCGATCCAGATATCATCAGTTGAGGGTCAGAGAGTCAGATGTCCAGAAGATAGCGTTCTGCACTAGATATGGACACTACGAGTTTTTGGTGATGCCATTTGGGCTTACCAATGCTCCAGCGGCATTCATGGATTTGATGAACCGCGTATTTCTGGAGTATCTGGATCAGTTCGTCATAGTATTCATTGATGACATCTTAGTCTACTTACATTCCGAGGAGGAGCATGCACAACATCTTCGCATCGTATTGGAGACTCTCAGACGAGAGCGTCTATATGCGAAGTTCAGTAAATGTGCCTTTTGGTTGTCATCAGTAGGTTTTCTGGGACACGTGGTATCTAGCCGAGGCATCTCAGTGGATCCCCAGAAGATCGAGGCTGTTACCAGCTGGGAGCAGCCGAAGTCAGTTACTGAGGTTCGTAGTTTCTTGGGGTTGGCCGGATATTACCGACGATTTGTAGAGGGATTTTCCACTATTGCTATGCCACTGACACGCCTTACCAGGAAAGGCGTGAAGTACATTTGGACAGAGGTTGCGAGACCAGCTTTCAGGAGCTGAAGCGGCGATTGGTGACGGCACCCGTCCTCGTTCTTCCATCAGGAGAGGACGGATTCGTGCTGTATACCGACGCATCTCATCGGGGGTTAGGCGCAGTTCTGATGCAGCACGGACGGGTAATATCTTATGCTTCTCGACAGCTGAAGGAGCATGAGAAGAACTATCCGGTTCATGATTTAGAGTTGGTCGCCATCATCTTTGCTTTGCGGATTTGGAGGCACCACCTGTACGGTATTACTTTTGAGATTTTCACTGATCATAAGAGTCTCAAATACCTATTTAGCAGAAGGAGCTCAATCTCCGACAGAGGAGGTGGATGGAGTTCCTGAAGGATTATGATTGCACCATTAGCTACCATCCAGGGAAAGCTAATGTTGTGGCAGACGCATTGAGCAGGAAGTCCAGAGGGACTTTGGCCTGCCTCCGGGCATCAGTTACAGAGCTAGTTCAGGGTGTTTCAGAGTTAGGTCTAGAGGAGCAGGGTCAGACTGAGAGGGGTATACTGGCGACCATTGTTGCTCAGTCTTCCATTCGGACGAGGATCATAGAGGCTCAGGCGAGCGATCAGCATCTGCAGTTCCTAGGCAGTCAAGCAGCCACAGAGCAGCAGTCTGATTTCACACGAGACGACACGGGTGTCTTGTACTTTCGCGGGAGACTTTGCGTACCCGAGGGCCACCCTATTTTGGAGGAGCTATTACAGGAGGCACATCACTCCCGATTTGCTATCCATCCGGGTGCCACCCGTATGTACCGAAACTTGAGGCGTTCCTACTGGTGGAACGGCATGAAGAAAGACATCGCGGATTTTGTAGCTAGATGTCTAATTTGCCAGCAGGTTAAGGCTGAGCACCAGAGACCTGCTGGACTACTTCAGAGGATTCCCATTCCCGAGTGGAAATGGGAACACATTACTATGGATTTCATGGTAGGATGACCGAGGACTCAGCGAGGACACGATGCGATTTGGGTGATCGTTGATCGATTAACCAAATTCGCACACTTTTTGGCCATTCGGAGGACAGACTCCTTGGACAGACTAGCAGAGTTATACTGTAGAGAGATTGTTCGGCTGCATGGTGTTCCGATGAGTATTATATCAGACCGAGACCCTCGTTTCACATCACATTTTTGGCAGAGTCTGCAGCGGGCCATGGGTACCGAGTTGAGGTTCAGTACCGCTTTCCATCCGCAGACCGATGGGCAGTCAGAGCGGACTATTCAGACTCTAGAGGATCTATTGAGAGCTTGTGTTGTGGATTTTGGAGGCAGCTGGGAGGATCATCTACACCTGGTTGAGTTTGCCTATAACAACAGCTATCATGCGGCTATACAGATGACACCGTATGAGGCGTTGTATGGTAGGCCTTGTCGGACACCCACCCTCTGGGAGGAGGTTGGGGAGTCCCAGTTGCTAGGACCCCAAAGAGCACAGTTTGAGGCGGAGTTGGTCCGTACTATTCGACGACGGATGCCCGAGGCATAGGATCGACAGAAGAGTTATGCGGATCGGAGACGGAGACCTCTGGAGTTTTCCATTGGCGACCATGTGTTCCTTCGTGTTTCACCCACGAAAGGGGTGAAGAGATTCGGTCTTCGAGGTAAGCTTGCTCTGCGATACATTGGCCCTTTCCAGATTTTGGAGAGGATAGGAGCAGTAGCTTACCGTTTGGCACTACCACCTTCCCTGTCTGGAGTGCACGACGTATTTCATGTATCGATGCTGAGACGGTATGTACCAGACCCTACGCATGTGCTATTAGACATATCTGTTTCCCTGCAGCCGGATACGACGTATGAGGAGGTTCCGACACGGATTCTGGGCTACCGAGAGCGCCAGTTGCGGAACAAGACCATCCGGTTGGTTAGGGTCGGATGGCAGCATCACTCAGATGAGGAGGCTACCTGGGAGCTTGAGGATGTCATCCGAGCTCGTTACCCCCACCTGTTCACTTGAGGTATGTGTGATTAGTTACTGTTCAGTATTTCTATCAGCATACTTCTTGATAGTGTCTACTATAGTGAGTATCGAAATTTGGGGACCAAATTTTTATTAGTGGGGGAGGATGTTAAATTCGACACGTTTGACTAGATTCCGGAAATTTTCGGAGGATTACCGGATAGGTTTCGGGGTTTCCTAGTCCTTTGACACAAATTTAGGGACCAAAATGTAATAAACTAAACCTTGATGAGGAGGTTTGCTAAAATGTATCAATTTTGGGGGTGGTCTAGTGATTAGGCAGAACTTGTTTGGGCTAAACTGCAAAAAGGCCAATTTAAAGGGGCCGGTTAGGGTTCAGTTCTCGCCGCAGACCACTCCACGCCGAGCGCCTCCCTTCCTTCCCCCTTCCTTCTCCGCGTGCCCTAGCCGCGCCTTACCTGATTGAGAGCCGACGACTTCCACACCTCCGACAAACGACATCGTCAGAATCCAGTCGGCGTCGGAGTAGCGCTCATGCGGCTTCATCGAGGCTGATCTCCCGATATCCAACGACGACCCTCACTTGGTTTGGGTAGGGATTTCCTTGAGCTTGGCTCTTTCTCACTTGGGATCGCCGTAAGTCAGCTAGCCCTAGTTCCTCTCTTCCAATCGAAATCTCCTACTAGGGTGTCCGAAGGCTTGTTAGCCGGATTTGAGCAGCGAGATTGAGTCCGAGAACTAGGATTCTGGTAAGGTTCTTTCCTTGATAAGAAACTATGTTTTGGGATTGGATTGTTTAGAATTGGACGTGAGCTGTGGTGGAATATCTTCTTTGATTCCATCCACTGATTGCCTGTGTTTCTTCCGTGAACAGATTGGTAGAGGAAGGAGGAATCAATCGCTATTCGCATTGCTGGCTTTCCAATTGGAGCTGTGAGGTGGAGGATTCCTATCACCAGATCTGAGGTAAGGTCTTTGGGGGATCCTACTGTTGACGTGGATGATTTCTCTTTGGATTAAAGCTCTGTAATGGGTTTTAGGGTTGTGATCTTTGTTTTGAATGGGAACATGGCAGTGGACCTAGCTAGGGTTTAATTGGAGGTTGCTCAGCTTCTTAATTGCAACGTTTTAACTGGTTGAGATTTGCTTTCGAGCAGCTGGGTGTGAGGTAAGCTCAATTCTGTTGTGGTTATTGGAATTAGGTTTGGCTTCTTGGAAGGGGAAACTATGGGTTAAATGTAGACTCAACCTAATCTTAAACGAATAAGGATTTAACCATTTAATTAGATTAATTAAATGGAAACGGACGGATTAGGTTAACCCTAGAATGGATTAGGAATTAATTAGCTAGTTACTATTCTTGTAATTGCTAATTAAATCTGTCCTTGATACAGGGACTTGATTTGGATTTTTATTGCTGATATTGGCGGGTGGTTCTATCTCACTTGATACGGACTTCAACTATTTGGAGGCGGGTACCCTTTGACTTATCTATTTTGATATTGTCATGTTGTTATGCATAGATTGTTATAGATAGCAGTAAGATTATACGCTATCCTGGTTTATTATGTTGTTCTGGATACTTGTTGTTTATCCCTGAGTTATTATGCTGTTAGTTCCATACAGTCTCAGGTATTGTCATATTTATATGTATGCTTAGATATCGGGGTGTATCTCTTGTATTTGACATGAGGGATCTGTAGTTTCTGGCCAGTATACCTTGTAAGTTACCTGTATTTCCTGTGTATAGGATTTCAGACTGAGACCTAGTATACTGAGGACTTGGGGAGGGAGGTATGTGTATCTATCATACACCATCCTTGCATTGTTGCATGCCGACGATCAGTGACTCCCTTGTGGTTGAGCCTATCGTCTTCCGGTACATGATATGCGCACACGACCACTCATGGGTTAGTGGATACCGTAGGATGTGCGCATTTGCCCTGTATTGCTCCGTTCGGCCACTATTTGGAGGGTGAGCGCGGGCATGGTAGCAGCCAGGGATCCCTTCTCGTACTGAGCCACGAGGAGATGAGAGCTTGACTCCCCCATTGCTTGGGGTCGGAGCGGAGTCTGCACCAGCATCCTGTCCACCGGGTCACCTAGGAGCAGTGATAGCAGGGTGCGTACAGTTGCCATAGCCCTACCCGTTCAGACGTCCCTATGACAGGTGTACGTTGATCTGTCTGGTGTCAGGGGTGACACATGTCATTGCACCATGTGCATATTTTACATCGTACATTGTTTGCTGCACTTGATTCTTGCACTTGTTTGTGTTAGTGATATGAGAGAAGTGCCCTAAAGCAATCGTCTTATGATTGTAAACATTTATTTAATAAATGATAATTCACTATTTGAGTATACATGTTTGTGTATTTGATTGGGATCTTAAACTCATCTACTGAATGTCCGCAATACAATTCACAGCATAAGAGAATTTGTGATGGGATCACAACTAGTGATTATCTCTAAATGCGCAAATGTGAAGTATTGAAAGTATCCCTAGTCGATGAATTGATAAAAATGGACACTATCAATTCTGTTGAGACTAGCATGGGTTATTCTCTAAACAGCTGATTCTCACTGGCTGGTGACATTGGGATGCCCGGAGATAAACATGGATGCTAGTTAAGGGAGCTAGTTCATTAGAGTGACTAGCTGTAAGACTTCATATGGTTATCTATGTAGATATGTCAATGAAGTTCTTACTGCGGCTTAAGTGCGATGTTCCTTTGACTTGCAGTGTTCAAGTCATCTTGGTCATGGAGACTTATACTTTAACATCTTAAGCAAGCATCTCCAAGGAGGTGTGGACCCAGGATGATTGGGTATAAGCCGAAGTGCCCGAAGATGTTTGAACAGCCTACAAAGGATTCACCACTCCTTGCGAGGAGATGTATACCCAGGCCTATCGTCGGATTGTTACTCAAAGCCTCTGGCCAGAGCATATCATGTTTAGAGTGCGAGTCTCTAAAATACATGAGAGTAATTAGAAATCCAAAGGACGAGAAAGACATTACTTGGGCTAGGTGTGACGTAGTCAGCCTAGTGGGGACTGACACAAATAGACCGTGTCCTGAACCAAGAGGGTATAAGATGGTGAAGGGAATGGGGCACGATTCATTAGAGCTGCTGATGGGTTTCAGAATTCTTTCTGAGGTCAACCGTTGATCTTTCGATTAATTGGGGGTCATGATGTACTACTAGGTGCCACTCATGATCGTTCTATAATTAGTTAATTATAGACGGCCAACATAAATCGAAAGCCTATTTAGTCACACGCACTACGAGTAATCCGAGGGATTTAAAACGAGTTGAAAATTGAATTTTCCGATCAAGAGAAATAAGTCGAATTTGAATTTATCAGAGGCGCAATGGAAGCTAAAAATGGCTAAGCCTTTTGAAGGCTTATTGGGCGAATTAAATGAGTTTAATTTACGATCGGTTCGGTTTGAATTGGCCGGCCAAAGAGGGTGTCCACCCTCTTGGTTTGGCCGGCCACTACAAAGGGGATAAATCAATTTATTTGGTTTAATTAATAAAATAAATCTAGCGCGATTTGTTTTATAAATTATGGATAAATAAATTTGTATAAAGAAATTTATATAAATAAATTTATAGAAATTTATTCTTTTTATGGAAATTAAAATGATCCATGGAATGGTTTATTTTAATTTTATAAAATCAATTATGAATTGATTTTTTCATAATAAGAAAGTTTATAAATTTATTATAAAATTTATTCCATAATTAAAGGAGAGAAGTATTTGTTTTATTATAAAGTTAGTTATAATAAAACTAGGCATAACGGAATTATTCATAAGAAAGATTATAAGATAAATTTCTTATGAAAATTAATTCCGTTAATTCCGTTAAGAGAAAGACTTGGCAAGGGAGAAGCAACTATATAAGGAACCAAAGGCAAGCCTTGAATTCCTCATCAATTAATCAAGAGATTAATTGCTCTCTCTCTCTCTCTCTACACGCCTCTCGCTCTCTAGGGCCAGCGCCCCTCTCTCTCTAGGGCCGACTCTCTCTCCTCCCCTAGGGCCGGCGCAACTCCCAAGGTGGGCGTGAGCTTCATCCACCAAGACGACCTCGGAGAAGAAGAAGCGGATCACATCTCCTTCCTTCTCGGAATTTAGATTCCGTCTCTTGGTGGTTGGTTTCCTATCTTTTCTCTTGTTGTTCTAGTTGTGCCTTTAGAGAATCTAGTAGTTCTCGTCGGCACAAAACTCGTGACTTTGCGAAGTCATCCCGAAGAGAACTCGACGTGGACGCGAATAGAGGCGAAGCTTCCAAGGGACACTACGGTTGGATCTCGTCCCTTACTTCGAGTTACGCGAGGTACTTGGTAAATTAGTTTACTTTTCCGCAAAGTTTTATTTTATGATCATGTCCACACACCATAAGATTGCATGCTAGATACGTGGTTAGAATAATTTGAGAAATTATTTTATGCTAATTCTTCCGCTGCACGTAAAAATTTAGAATTTTACGAACCCATATCCTTGTCAACATGCACCCGGTCCTAACAGTTTGACATTGCATATTCTGGAGACTTGTTATCTGAGATTATATGTCTATTGGTATTCCATTGGTATTTTTTACCCTCTATACAGGTTAGATGGATTCAGGTATGTATCTACTTCAGTATGTTCAGTACTAGTCTTTTTCTACTGTTGATATGAGACTGTATTAGCTGAACTCTTATTGTTAGTATAACTTTCTATGCATATCCGTTGGGTATTCGCTGAGTTATGGACTCACCCCGTTGCCATATATTTTTATTTCAGGGTGATGCCTGCCAGGAGAGCCCTAGCCGCCAGTCCCCAGCTCGAGCGGAGCTTTGCTTTGTTTAGTTTATGTTGTTTTTCGGTTATGGACCCTGTAGTATATACATTGCTTCCGTTGCCTTGTTTTGAACATGTATTCATGTTTTATTCGATGGTATTGTACTTTTGAGTCTTATGATGGACTTCGTGGGGGTTTTTGGCTTTGTTCCTGCCCCCTGGCAGCTCAGGTGAGTTTGTTCTTTGGTTTTATGACGGTTATAGATATATATCTGTTGTTTCTGCATGTATCTGAGGCCTGAGGCCATTTAACTGCGTGGTTGTGTTATATATATCTGTGTGTTTGTGTAAATTGTCCGCCGGACAGGGGAGGTGCTGTCCGATTTTATATTGGATCAGCGGCTCCAGGGTCTCGGGGCGTGACACCAGGTGATGGAAACCCCGGTGATTGAAGCTGGGTCCTGGTGAAATCTCGGTGAGTGAAGCCGGGTCCTGGTGAGTGAAGCCGGGTCCTGGTGAGTGAAGCCAGGTGACGGAAACCCCGGTGAGTGAAGCTGGGTCCTGGTGAGTGAAGCCAGACGACTGAAATCCCGGTGAGTGATGCCGGGTCCTAGTGAGTGAAGCTAGGTGAATGAAATCCCGATGAGTGAAGCCGGGTCCTAGTGAGTGAAGCTAGGTTGAAATGAAGTCCCGGTGAGTGAAGCTGGGCACAAAGTCTTAGTCCGGGGGACTGAGCATTGAGTGTACTAGTCGGAGAGGGCATGTGAGCTCTTTCTTCGGGACCAGAATAAGTCAGAGAAGGCTAGGGAGCTTGTTCTCTGGACTTAGGGTTGAATTGGTCGGAGCTGGATCGGTCTGGAGATCGATCAGGGAGTTGGCATAAACTCCTTGTTGTGGATCGGTTTGGTGACCGATCCAGGGAAGTCTGATCGTTCTAGTGAACAATCAGAGAGAGAAAAGAATGTTTCTGTTCGGCTCCTGACCGTTCTGGTGAACGATCAGGGAGAGAACAGAAAGTTCTGTTTGGTTCCCTGATCGTTCTAGTGAACGATCAGAGAAGAGGTCTTAGGCTTCTGAAGAGAAGCCGTGATCGGTTAGTGTGACCGATCAAGGCCTCCTGGACTGATCAGGGAGGGTCCTGATTGGTCCAGGAGTGACCTGATCGGTCAGGTGACCGATCATGTCAGGAGCTTGCAGTAAGTTGAAAGCAAGCTGTGGATCGGTCTTCGTGATCGATCCACAATCCTTGATCGGTCAGTGTGACAGATCAGGGAGTCACTGGATCGATAAGAAGGTTACCTGATCGATCAGGGTCTTCACTGATCAGTCTGTGGACTGATCAGTGTCTGATAACTTTAATTCAAATCCGTTGTCAGACTTCTGATTGTATTATGATATTATCTATTTTCTCTGCTACTCTCTGATTCACTTTTGATTTGCTGTGCTAAGCGTCTGTTAAGTGTGCAGGTAATGCAGGGATGATTCAAACGAAGGAGGAGGGTCAACTGGAGACTTTCTCTTTATCAGGTTTGGTTGTTTTCTCTTCTCAGGTCTCAACGGCTTCTGACGCGGGCTGGCAACCATCTGGCGAGGCTGATGACTGGCCTAAGGCTCGGCTGAGGGTTCAGTGGAGTCCAGTAGAGGTCAGAGGGTTGGTGGCGGAGGTTGCAGACGCTCTTGTGAGCTGCAGGCGCGCTGGCGAGCTGCAGAGGCGCCTGGTGGTGATCTGCTGATGAGCAGAGATTAAAAGAAGGCTGGAGCAGAAGGAGAGAGCACTTCTTCTTGCACACCTCTTGGAAATCTCTCGAAGGAACACTTGCAAACTCTGAAACTTGAGCACTTGGAAGGAGTTGAGAATGCTGTGAGGCAATCTGCAAGCAGACAAGGAAGAGTTGAGTGAAGGCTCTTGCCAAAGGTTGTGTTGTGTTGTGAGTTGTGCTCTGTAAACGTTCTTCTTCGCTTGCTGGTGCTCTGTAAGATCCTCTTTGTCTCTGTGCTTATTTTCACATTCTATTAAGACTGCTGTTGAGAGGTTTCTCTACCGAGAAGGAGGTTATATTCTATCTGGATTTCCCGGGGCTTGATCTGCCGACGATCAAGGGATCACCCACCTCATGGGCACGCCAAGGAGTAGGGGCAAGTTATCCCGAACCTTGTAAACCCTCCGTGTTAGCGTCTTTGGTCTGTTATTTCTGTGTTACTATTTCTGTTCTAGTTTCTGTTTGTCTTCCGCTGCCTAACCCTGATCGCAGAAATAAGAAAAGCTCAAAGAGCAAAATCTTTATGTGGCTGGCTATTCACCCCCCCTCTCTAGCCATCTAAGGTCCAACAAGTGGTATCAGAACAAGGAGCTCTGTTCAACGGACTAACACCCGAGAGCTTACAACGATGGCTTTGAGAGAGGGATTCAGCACCAACCGACCTCCCTTCTTCGACGGGGTTGATTTCCAGTATTAGATATCACATATGGAGTATTATCTCAAGACGGACATCGGAATGTGGTTTTCGGTGGAGGGGTTCATCCCTCCAAAAGATGCTGAGGGAAAAGAGTTGGAATCCTCGAGATGGTTAGCTGAGCAAACCCGGAAAGGAGAAGCTGATGCAAAAGCGGTGGTCACGTTGCAGTGCGGGATGACCAAGGACCAGTTGGTAAAAGTTGGTCCCTTCACCAGTGCCAAGGACCTATGAAACAAGCTCATCGAGCTTCATAAAGGCACCTGGGACTCAAGGATAGCCAAGAGGGACCTTTTCCTCAACCAACTCCAAAATCTCACCATGAAGGAGTTCGAAACTGTAAGTGAACTCCATGGATGATTCAAAGAGATATTGAATGGCTTACACTCCATTGATGAAAAGGTCGAGAATCGCGACCTTGTGAGGTATGTTCTTAAAGCCTTTCCGAGGAATGCCTTGTGGTCATCCATGGTGGATGCCTACAAGGTATCCAAGGACTTGTCAATTGTTAAAATAGATGATTTATTTTGTGAAATGGAGCTACACGAAATCGTTAACAAACGCCCCAAGGAGAAGGGGATTGCTCTTGTGGCAGGGGACAGAAGAAAGAAGAAGAAGGAGAAGAAGAAGGAAAAGGTGGAGGAGGAGAGTTATTGTCACATGGCCTTTATGGCCTTAGAAGAGTCAATCAAGGAGGGTGATAATGAATCATGGGACTCCTCAACCGCGGCTTCATCATCTTCGGATGATGAAGAGGTAATTTCTCCCGAGTTAGACAAATGCTATAGAACAATAGCTTGCTTGACCAACATGCTTAAGAAGTCTAAGAACAAAGTGAAGGCTTTAAAATTGGAAATAGAAGAATTGAAAACATCTAAGGATCATGATATTAATGATTTGCATGATAAGTCCCTTGAGAATGAAAATAAGGACTTGAAGAGCGAAGTTGAAAACCTCAAGAATATTCTTGAGAAATTTTCAACTAGCTCCAAAACTTTAGATATGATTCTTAATTCCCAAAGAGCAGTTTACAACAAGGTCGGTATAGGTTACCGACCTAAAGAACCAACATTTGTATCATTAATGTCAAGAACCCAATTCAGATCACAAAATGATTCTAGGGTTCAAAAAGTTAGAAAGAAAATAACTAAGGCATGGGTGCCAAAGTCTTTCATTGTAGATGCTTTAGGTCCCAACATTTGGGTACCCAAAATATCTATATTTCGAATTGTATAGGCATAAGTTGAGGGGGAGCATCTATTAACATGGGTGGTTGATAATTGGTGCTCCAAACACATGGTCATTTCTAGTTAGGGATGTACTTACCATTTCCTCCATTTAATGGATATTTACTACCTATGAGGAATGACTTTTCATTTTGAATTTAGACTATTGGAGCTAGGTATAAACTCCATACACAATATAGATACATGGAAAATTTTCCCATTTACTCTATTTATTGGTGTCACTGAAGAATTTTCTCATTTGTATTTGTATACATTTGGGACTATAATTGTAAAATATGAGTAAAAAAAAAAATGGAAATAATCAAAAGGAAAAGTCTGAATAATTTTCTTAGATTTTTGGAAAGGTTTACGGAAATAATTGGGCACAAAATAATTAGTTATGAATTAATTGAGGAAAAGTTAAAATTTTCTTTATATATATATATATATATATATATAGGTGTTTTGTTTTCTCCGGTGCCCTAAACCTATTCGGCCGACTCCCCCCTTCTCTTCTCTTCTTCCACCCCACCTCGTCGGCGCCACTCTTCACGAGAGGTCAAGACGGCGACGCCGCCGGACATGGGAGAGAAAGGGAGAGTCGACACCACTATCTCCCCTCTTTGGCCGACGCCGTTGAACCGCCTCCACCTGAGCCATCGCGCCAACCTCGCCGCACGCGCCCAATTTTCCTTCTCCTTCCCCGATGGTTCTACCTATACAAGGGGATCTTGTCGTCGCCGGAGCCACTGGTCAGGTGGGAGTCGTCTCCAATCTACTTTGAGCGATTGAAGTCGACACCACCGACCCCTGTGCCGTCATCCCTTCGGATTGGTTGGGTTCAAGCATTCGATCGACGACCTCTCATCGCCGGTGTCGATCCTACTCTTCTCCCTGAGTTGAGCGACCATCATCGAAACCTTCTCACCACCGGTGTCGTGCATCGTTGCCACCTTGATCCAGCGGCTATAGGGTAAGAAAGTAAATCAATTTGGGGTTTGTATGTTGTGTATTGAATTCTGGTTAGCTCCAACACGATAGCATTCATTGAAGATTTGTGCGTTTGGGGGATCATGTGATGTTATTATTTGAAGGATATCTATTAGCAATATCTACAAACTCCAATTTCGATAGCCTTGTCTGATCATAACTCATTGAAGCTGTTTTGATGTCGAATTTGTGTTGAATCATAAAGTGCTGTGGAATTTGAGTGGACTGGTTATTTCTGATCGGTGTGTAGGATCAAGATGGTCTTCGGTTGGAATTTGGTTTGTGATCTTCTATTGGAAGGAATTTGTGTAGAGTAAATATTTGGGAGGCAAGCAATTCGATTCCGTGGATGAGCTCTAATGGTTTTTGATTTGTGTGAGCTGTTTCTCATGAAACTGTCCTTGTTGAGCTTGAGTTGATTTTGATCAGATTAATTCTTGTTGTTCTATTTGGATCAGATTTTGAATCATTTCAAATTAAGGTATTCTATAATATTTCTAATTGAATGTCTTGTGTCCTTGGGATAACTACTGATCTTGGTGATGATACCATGTTGTGAATTGGAGTTTCTGAGCAGGTGAAGATTTCCTTTGATTGAGTTATGGTTCTCCTCCTATGCAAGCGGTTTGAATGACCAAGGGTTTTCCCTATTGTTAGAGCCGATTCAGATTTGGGATTTTGGTGATAATTGGGTTTGGATCGTGTTTAGTTAGTTATCAGTCGATTTGGTATTATAGCTAAACATTATGCCTTTGATACAGGGCATTGATTGGATATATCATTGCTGATTAGCGGACGGAAGGTTCTTTCGGATACGAGCATCTTGCGATTGAGGAGGGTACCCTTTGACTTATCTATCTTGATATTGTCATTTTGTTATGCATAGAATGTTATAGATAGCAGTAAGATCCTACGCTATCCCTGGTTATTATGTTTGATCTGGATATTGTGGTTTACCCCTGTTTATTATGTCTGTTCTGGATATTGTTGTTTATCCCTGTTTTTCTATGCCAGTTCTGGATACTTGTTGTTTATCCCTGTGTTATTATACGGTTAGTTCTATACAGTCTCAGGTATTGTCATATCTATTTGCATGCTAGAGATTGTGGTATTGGCTCCTGCCTTTGACCTTGAGGGATTGGTTGTTTTTCGGTTAGTATACCTTGTAGGTTACCTGTATTTCCTGTTATACGATTTCAGACTGAGACTTAGTATACTGGGGACTTGGGAGGGAGGTATGTGTATCTATTATACACCATCTCTGCATTATTGCATGCTGACCCTCGCGGACGTTGTGGACAATGTCCTGACTGGGTACAGGTTGTCACAGCTCTACCCACGCGGACGTTGTGGACGATCCTGACTGGGACTAGGGGGTGACACATGTCATTGCATCAGGATGCTTTATATGTTTGGGGCATGCACCATCCTTGCATTATTGCATGCCGACCCACGCGGACGTTGTGGACCATGTCCTGACTGGGTACAGGTTGTCACAGCTCTACCCACGCGGACGTCGTGGACGATATCCTGACTGGGACTAGGGGTGACACATGTCATTGCACCATGTGCATACTTTGCATCGTGCATTGTTTGCTGCACTTGATTCTTGCACTTGTTTGACATTGCATATACTGGAGACTTGTTATCCTGCTTATATGTCTATTGTTGTTCCATTTGGTATTTATTACCCTCTTTCCAGGTTAGATGGATTCAGGTATGTATCTACACAGTGTGTGCAGTACTAGTCTTTCTCTACTGTTGATATGAGTCTGTATTAGCTGAACTCTTAGTGTTTGTATAACCTTCTATGCATATCTGTTGGGTATTCGCTGAGCTATGGACTCACCCCGTTGCCATATATGTTTATTTCAGGTTGATGTCTGCGAGGAGATCCCGAGCCGCCAGTCCCTAGCTCCGGAGGAGCTCCGCTTGGTTTTATTTTATGTTTGTTTTGCTTATGGACCCTGTAGTGTTTCCTATGCTTCCGTTGTGGTGTTTCGAACATGTATTCATGTTTTATTTGATGGTATTGTACTTTTGAGTCCTATGTTGGACTTCGATTGGTTTTGGTTTTGTTCCTGCCCCCTGGCAGCTCAGGTGAGTTCGGATTTAGTTTTTCGATAGTTATATTCATATAACTGTTGTTTCTGCTTATATCTGAGGCCTGTGGCCCTTTAAATTGCGTGGTTGTGCAAATATTTAAACTGCGTGGATTGTTATATATATTGTGTGTGTGTAAATTGTCCGCCGGACAGGGGAGGTGCTGTCCGATTTTATATTGGATCAGCGGCTCCTGGGTCTCGGGGCGTGACAATAATTTATCAAGATTACTCCAATATAATTGAGTCTATGGTTAAGACAAACCTAGATCTGTGGATTATCAAAATTGATTGGAGTAAACATGTTATAAACATAATTGGGACACACTTGGAGTTTATTCATTCAAACCTAATATAAGTTTCAAACAAAGCTGTTTTGAACATTTTAAATTCATAAGGAATCCTTGATGAGGAATAAATTCTAGACAAATACATGAAGAATCTCTTTCATTTACTCTATACTGGAGAATTTTTTTTATTCATGTTGATGGGCATTTTGGGACGTTGATACAAACCTGATAGATAAATTTGGGGATTATGGACTTAATATATATATACATATATTTTTTTTGGAGGTGAACAATATTCAAGTATGCCAAAATTGTCTTGTATGTGTTATACAACATGAATGCATGCTAAGGAACAATATTAACACATAATTTGTAGGCCTCAATAGACAAGAACATGAACTTAAGGTCTAGGTTTAGTGTTTTCTGTCTATTGAACTGAATCAAGGATCAATACCAAAATTCTAGGACTTGGCAAATACATACCCTCAACTTCTAGAACATCACACTTACGTTTCCCTGATATGCTGTGCTTGTTTATGATTGTTTTTGTGGATTAAAGAAATCCCTGAACCGCCAATTGCCAATGCAGTCTGATATCAGAGTTTCAGAAATCGTCTGAAACTTGATCGGTCCACAAACTGATCAGGCTTCATTCTGATCGATCAATGTGACCGATCAGAGCTCTCTCTGGTCGGTTCACAGACTGAAGAGCTCTCATTTACGACTATCCATTGATATGGCCTTTTGTTTCCTTACTTAATATGAAACATATACATGTTTTTACCATAATATATTTCTGTATATGTTTTTATATGCAATTCAAACATTATCCTTCGTTTTATTTTGGGTTTGGGGAGAGACCCTTGTTTAAGAGGGAGGTATGTTTAAACTTAATAACCATACTCTTTTCGATGTTTGACAAAGGGGGAGAGAATGGTTTATTAAGTTTAGGTTACAAATTTAATTATTGTAGGGGGAGGACTTTGATTCCCTTGCGATAATTGATATTTGACTTCTAGTGATTGTTAATACCGAAACTTAAAATCGGGTTGTCAAACAATAAAAAGGGGGAGATTGTTGATGCAGTCTGACCTAATTGTAGTTTTGGTGTTGACACCGATTTTAGTTTAGATGAGTGAGTAAATTCAGCTCAAGTCCTGGTCGGGGACTGGGCATGAAATCCCGGTGAGTGAAACGGGGTCCCGGTGAGTGAAGTCGGGTGATTGAAATCCCGATGAGTGAAGCCGGGTCTCGGTGAGTGAAGCCGGGTCCTGGCGAGTGAAGCCGGGTCCCGGAAACTCCGGTGAGTGAAGCCGGGTCCTGGTGAGTGAAGCGGGGTGATGGAAACCCCGGTGAATGAAGCCGGGTCTTGGTGAGTGAAGCCAGGTGACGGAAACCCCGGTGAGGGTGAGTGAAGCCGGGTTCTGGTGAGTGAAGCTAGGCGACTGAAATCCCGGTGAGTGAAGCGAGGTCCTAGTGAGTGAAGCTAGGTGAATTAAATCCCGGTGAGTGAAGCTGGGTCCTAGCGAGTGAAGCTAGGTGACCGAAACCCTGGTGAGTGATGCCAAGTCCTAGTGAGTGAAGCTAGGTTGAAATGAAGTCCCGGTGAGTGAAGCTGGGCACGAAGTCTTGGTCCGGGGGACTGAGTGTAGGATTGAGAGAAAACGATAGAGGGGGGGGGGGTGAATATCGTAAGTTGTTTCGGATTGAAAAAGAGAATACGCTGCGGAAAAATTAAAACTAAACAACGCACAAAACACCAAGATTTTACTTGGTTCGGAGTCGCGGTCGGCTCCTACTCCAAGGCCCACGGTTGTTGACCGTTTACTGTGGGAAATTCTATATGTGCGCAAAAGGTTTACAAGAATTATATATCAATTGTAGTATAGTAAACTTAAAAGAACAGCTCTTCGTTACCGACGTCTGGTGTGGAATGTATCTCAGAGCAGAGGGACGTCGTCGGCGCTTGTATCTTGAGTCGGGAGGTTTCTGGAGCAGAGCGCTTGAGTAGAAGAGCGTATTGGCGTTGGAAGAAGTGTTGTCTAAAGCCTTGGGGTCAAGAGGCTATTTATAGCCTCCTGGGGCGCCCTGAACGTTGGGGGCGGCCCCCCACATGTCAGCCGATCCGAGCAAGTCTCGGTAGCCCTTATCCCACTCGAATAGGGCTGAGAGTTGACTGTGGGGGTGCCCGGTTGACTCGATCCGCGGGCTTCTCACTGGCTTGACTCTATCCGCTTCGTTGGCTTGAGCCCGGGGCGCCCGAGGCATCCAGGGCACCCGGGAGCATGGGGGTGCCCCGCCCAGTGAGCTTCCGAAGCATACTTTTACTAAACTCATGTTTGGCTTGTACTTAGGGCGCCCGGGTCCTTCCGGGCGCCCAACCCAGCTGCTGCCTCACTCCTTTGAGGCTTTCTGAGCTGCAGACACTCGTTCCTTCGGTCCTGCATCCAGGGTTAATACCAAACAAGATAGAGCAAATATGTTAGTGAGTCTTACAGCCGTAGCTGTCTTGGTTCTGACTTTGGGTCTCCAAAATGGAGCCCTAGGTCGAACCGACGCCTACTGTTCCCTCGACGGGGAACGCGTCCTCACCTACTCCACTCAGGAGATTTTACCTGATGCCAACTGGCTCCTCCGGTTAGACTTTTGCCCAGCAGTCCTTCGCCTGGTGCCCATCAGTCCTTCGCTAGGACTTTCAATCTGCACACTCATGTAGCATGTTAGATAAATATAACATCTTAACTTTTGAACCCTTTTGCCATTATCAAAACACAGGTTCGACTTGGGTGTTGTCTGCATCAACAATCTCCCCCTTTTTGATTTATGGCAACCCGGTTCAAAAAGTTAAGTTAATCAGAACAGATGATATAAAAGTTTAGTTTCCTCCCCTGGAAGGAATCTCCCCCTAGGTTTTTCAAAAGTTCGTGGGGTTTTTAACAAAAATTTCTAAGTCTAAAGATGGAATTAATTTTTCAAACATTTAGAACAATTTTCAAAAGAACCTTTAGAAATATATTTTCCAAAAAAAATTGGTTGTGCACTTTTGAAGGTTTACACTTAAGAAATTTCAAGTTAGTAGAAAAGAAACATCTTCTGAAGTTTTAAGTTCTTAGAACCATAGCTTAAGTTTAAGATAAGTACTTAGCAAAATTTACAACTGCTTAAGTTTTAAGTACTTAGAAAAACTTTTTGAAAAACAGCTTGAGTTTAAGTACTTAAAAAGATTTTTGAACACAGCTTAAGTTTAAGTACTTAAAAAAGATTTTTGAGCACAGCTTAAGTTTAAGTACTTAAGAAAGATTTTTGAACACAGCTTAAGTTTAAGTACTTAAAAAGATTTGAAAGCAGCTTAAGTTTAAGTACTTAAAAAGATTTGAAAGCAGCTTAACTTAGAGAAACTTTTGAAGAAAAACTTAGTAATTTTAAAAACAAATAGATTAAGTACTTTTTGAAGAAAGGATAAAGTTTTGAAATTTTGAATTTTGAAAAAAAAATTTAAGCTTCTCTCCTTTCCTATCTCTCCCCCTTTGCCTATATCAAAAACAAAGCAATATAGCAGAAAAAGCATAATGTGCTGTACTGAACCAATTCAAGACCAAACCAATTTCAATTATCTCTTTTAGGGTCCTGTCTAACTCAATTAGCTACTTACTAACTGTTATAAACAGTAGTTTTCGCTAGGGTTAGTCGAGTTAAGTATTCTGTTCAAGTTAGATTTAAGTACTAAATACAACTGTTACTGTTTAAGTTGTATTTAGTGCCCCAATTTTTTGTAGATGCACTGACTTAAAGCATTTTGAATTAAGGCAAAGACTTAAGCATCTCAACCCATTCTAGGTTATCAATCAAAAGTACCCTAAGGTGCTTGTGAGATGCTGGCTTCTAGATCTATAGGTCATGCATTTCTAGGGTTAGGGCCTAGGCTAAGTCCATTTGCGAAAAAGCCCTAGTTTTGAAGGGGGTAGTTTTTGAAAATAAAACTAAGTCGAAAAATCTATTTAAAAAGATTTTTTAAACCAAGTAAAAGCTGATTTTGAAATCACATAAAGCGGTTTTAATCAAAAACTGATTTTTCAAATTAAATAAAGCAGAAAAAAATAAAAGTAGAGTAAACCTATTCTACCAAGCATAATCCTAACTGCCTTCTTAGTGAGCTGAACTCAGATTCAGGTAGGGTTTTGGTGAATATGTCAGCTAAGTTAGATTTAGAATCTACATGTTTAAGGACTATCTCACCCCTAGCTACGTGATCTCTTACAAAGTGGTGTTTAACTTCTATGTGTTTAGTTTTGGAATGTTGGATTGGGTTCTTAGTTAGATTAATTGAGCTTATATTGTCAATGAAGACTTGAGTTTGGGTGTAGTTAAGCTGGAAGTCCTTAAGACTGTGCATCATCCATAGTAATTGTGCTACACACTCTCCTAAGGCAACATACTAATTTTCAGTTGTGGATAGAGCTACACAGTGTTGTTTTCTGCTGCACCAACTTACTAGACTATTTCCTAACAGTTGGCAGCTTCCACTTGTGCTCTTTCTATCTAATTTACAACTAGCGTAGTCAGAATCCGAGTATCCTGACAAGTCAAAGGTCGTGGTCCTAGGATACCAAATCCCTATATTTAAGGTGCCCTTTACATATCTTAGTATTCTTTTTAGGGCTGCTAAGTGCATTTCCTTAGCACAGGTTTGGTATCTAGCACACATTCCTACAGCAAAAAGGATATCAGGTCTGCTGGCTGTAAGATACAGTAGACTTCCAATCATACTTCTATAGAGCTTAAGGTCTACTGGTTTACCATCAGGGTTACTATCTATTTTTACATTTGTGGCCATGGGAGTACTTATGCTTTTAAAGTTATCCATTTTAAATTTCTTTATTAATTCTTTAGCATATTTGGATTGATGGACATAGTTTCCATCCCTAGTTTGTTTAATCTGTAACCCTAGGAAAAAGTTGAGCTTACCAACTAGGCTCATTTCAAACTCGTTTTCCATTATTTTCACGAATTCTTTTAAAAAATCAGAGTTGGTGGACCCAACGATTATGTCATCGACGTAGATTTGGGCAATAAAGATTTCTTTTCCTAAGGTTTTAATAAATAGGGTTGAGTCAATTTGTCCTTGTTTAAATTCTTTAGAAATTAGGTAAGTTGATAAGCGTTCATACCAGACCCTAGGTGCTTGTTTTAGTCCATAAAGTGCTTTAGTAAGTTTGTACATATGGTCAGGTCTTTCTAAGTCTTCAATACCGGGGGGGGGGGGTTGTCCTATATAAACTTCTTCCTTAATGAATCCATTTAGAAAGGCTGACTTTACATCCATTTGGTATAGTTTAAATCCTTTATGGGATGCAAAGGCCAATAACATTCTAATGGACTCATGTCTGGCTACCGGGGCATAGGTTTCGTCATAATCTAACCCTTCTACCTGACTGAATCCTTTCGCTACTAAGTGGGCTTTATTTCTGACTATTTCTCCTTGATCATTTAACTTGTTCCTAAAAACCCACTTAGTGTCAATGACGGATTTGCCATCAGGTTTAGGTACTAATTCTCAGACTTGGTTTCTCTCAAATTGGGCTAACTCTTCTTGCATAGCTATGATCCAATCAGGATCAGGTAGGGCTTCCTGTAACGCCCACTTTTTTTTTCTTTCCATAAAGCGGCGTTACGTTAACATGAGTAGGGCAGGTGGACATCATAATGCAGCGAAAAACTTTAAACTTACACCTACATGCACCTACTACCATTCTTAACATCATGACATGGGAACTTGGCATAGTAACTTCATCATGTCATACTTAGCATCATGTCATACTTAGCATCATGTCATAGAGTCACATAAGTCACCATTCAAGCACATAAATAGTAAAGGTAAAGTTCTATCATAAGACGAGCAAAACATATTGTTTCTTGGCCAAGTCACTACCACACACATGCTTTATTGCCCTCCTGCTGCTTCCTTACTGTCCCCTTGCATGATCTGCGGTATAAGAAAATAAGACTATAAGCACACAGGCTTAGTAAGACTCTTTCCTACTCACTAAAACCATTCATCACTTAATCATGAGCACACAAAACATTAACATACTTAGTGCTTTACTTAGAACATAAGCCTTTATGATCACTTAGCATACATTTGACATGACATGAACATAAACATAATCACCATTCGTAGCATGGCAAAAACATAAACATAATAAACATTCATGGCATGACATAATACTTGGCATAGACATAAACATCGTAAACATTTATAGCATGACATAATACTTGGCATAGACATAAACATCGTAAACATTCATAGCATGACATAATACTTGGCATAGACATAAACATAATAAACATTCATAGCATGACATAATACTTGGCATAGACATAAACATCGTAAACATTCATAGCATGACATAATACTTAACATAACATGAGCATAGCATGGTTCTTAACATAACATAAGCATAGCATGGTTCTTAACATAGCATAAGCATAGCATGGTTCTTAACATAACATAAGTTTAGCATGGTTCTTAACATAGCATAAGCATAGCATGGTTCTTAACATAACATAAGCATAGCATGGTTCTTAACATAGCATAAGCATAGCATGGTTCTTAACTTAACATAAGCATAACATGGTTCTTAACATAGCATAAGCATAGCATGGTTCTTATCATAACATAAGCATAACATGGTTCTTAACATAACATAAGCATAGTATGATTCTTAACATAGCATAAGCATAGCGTGGTTCTTAACTTTACATAAGCATAACATGGTTCTTATCATAACATAAGCATAAGTGCATATCATGAATGGATGCATGAGTCAAATGCATATACATAAGGATGCTTAACTTTTAAAATCATACTTTTAAATACTTAAACATAATCATAACATCATTGGGGGTCCCCGGCTTGTACCACATACATACATCATAGCGCGCATCCCTAAGTAAATACGAGATAGCGAGCCCCGACCTACTAGGGTAAGGACAGCATAGTCGGTAGTCCTAGAACCGGGGCGTTCTTAAGGTGCCCATCCCTGTTGCACAACTTCGGTAGTGCCAGAACCGTGGACAGCATAGTCGGTAGTCCAGAACCGGGGCATTCTTAAGGTGCCCATCCCTTGGACCCATACTTCGGTCCGGTACAAGCCCATTCATAAAGTAAAATACTTCATATGCTTCATCATTCATACATCATGGCAGGCATCTTTATTCATAAAACATGACATGCATCTTCATTCATAAACATAACATATGTAACGACCCGACCCATCTACCGGCCCATTTACCGGCCCATTTACCGGTCCTCATGACCGTCGTACCGTCGTACCGTCGACCATCGACCGTGCCGTTATTCATAAACATGACATGCATTTTTATTCATAAAACATAGCATGTACTTCCATTCATAAACATAGCATGCATCTTATTCATAAAACATAGCATGTACTTTCATTCATAAACATAACATGCATCTTCACTTATAAACATAACATGCATCTTTATTCATAGAACATGGCCTACTTACATAAACATCATTCTTATTTCTAGTGCTTGCATGATCATGGCATATAAGGTAAGCATTGCATTATATTCATTGAACATGGCATGTTTGCATAGACAATTATCCTACTCCATAGGGTTTGCATGATCATGACATATATAAGGTAACATTGCATTTCACACATAAGCATGGTATTTATCCTAAGCATACATAAGTAGGATTTCCATAAACATACTACCTACCATTCAAGTGCATGGCATAGAACACAAGACCTTCATAAATAAACCCTATTAAGCATGGTATCCAATCATAAACATAGAACATAAAACATGGTGCTTAGGGTTAGGGGTATAGGTAACTTAATTTCTACCACATGCTTGAACCTTTATATATACTTCATAAATAAGTATAAACCATCATTCATCAAACCCTAACTCTCCCCACATCCTATTTACCTTGCTTGGCCGAAACCTATAAGGAAGGGTTCCATCATTCAATTAACATGTAAGATAGCATAAGGTAAAGAAACAACCATACATTACCTATAAGACCATAGGATGCCATTAGGGCTCATGATTAGGGTTATCCCTAACCTTTAGCCCTCCTTCTTAGGGCTGGCCGAAACCCTACAAGGCCATGGGTGCATGAAAAAATTCCATAAAATCCCCAATCAAACATTAAACACCAACATACCCTACTATAGTAGTCATTAGGGCCCTTACTTGAGGTAAGCCATAATTTCTTGCCCTAGAACCTTCTTGGCCGAAACTTATAAGGGTCACAAGACCTTGTGAAAATTCACACAATTCACTTTAAACCTCCTTTTGGATCACGGGGTTACCCAAAGTACATACATGAAAAGATAAGGCCTTTCCTAACCAAAGAATCATGGTGAGAGTCCCAAACCCTAAGGGGTCTTTAGGGTACTCCAAAAATTCCCCAAAAATTATATTTATTCCATATTCATCATGATAACACATTAGAAAACATGAGAGGGATTTTTAACATTCCCTTAGACCCAAATCCCTTGGTGGCCGAAACCTATAAGGTTAGGTTCATGGGTTTTCCCTTTTTTTTCCAACATACAATCGCATACAAGACTTCCATATCATGTAAAACTTCAAGAAAAGCCATTATACCACAGGTGAGGGAGTCTTACCTTGGTTGATCTAGGTTATAGACCTTAGATTTGAAGGAAGGAGGAAGATCTTGTTGCTCCTTGACTACCCCTAGCCTTTGTATCCTTGTAAAAGCCTTGGATCTTGGAGATGAAGCCTTAGGTGGACTTTTTCCAAGGAGAATCCTCTCCTTGGGTTTCGGCTAGAATGAGGAGGGAGGGAGGAAGAAAGGTGAATTGATGGAAGAAGAGAAGTAACCCCCCCATGCTTCTCTTTATAGCTCATCAAGGAGGGTAAGTGAAGAGTCATGGTGTCTCTTCATTTTCCCTCAAGCCTTAACCATAATCCACTTCATTTCCTCATAGCACTCCCTTGCTAGGTGAATTGGTTAGAGCATGCATGGTTGTACAAGAGGTCTAAGGTTCAATCCTTGGTGCATGCACTAATTTTTTTCCATTTATTTTTATTTTATTTCCCTAATATTTCGAAAATCCCTTAAAAATTCCGCCATAATTATGTTAATATTTCCCACTAAAATCCCTTTATATTTCTATAAATTTTACCTAAAATTCACCAATAATCATGGTACTAGAAAGCCCATCTAAGGCCCATTAGTGCCTATTTCTTCAATTTAAATGGAAAAACATGGATTTCTAGATTAAAATTCATGTTAATATTTCTAGGTCCCTTAGAAAATTATCTAAACATTCTCAATATTTTAAAGACATATTAGGAAAATTTTCCGGGTCGTTACAATCTCCCATACCTCGTGAAAGTTCGTCCTCGAACTTAGAATAACTCCGGGTACTTGCGCCTCATCTCGTCCTCGCGTTCCCAGGTAGCTTCTTCGAACCGTTGACTTTGCCATTGAACCTTGACTAAGGGTACTTCCTTACTCCTTAGCTTCTTGATTTCCCGATCCAAGATCTGGATAGGTCTGCTTTCATAGCTCAGGTCCTCCTGCACTTGTACTGTCTGTGGTTCGATCACTTGGTCCATATTTGGGATACACTTTTTGAGCGTTGACACATGGAACACATTATGAATAGCCGACATCTCTGGAGGCAGCTCCAGCTCATATGCCACCTTACCAACTCTTTTCAGAATCAGGTACGACCCTACATAACGCGGACATAGTTTTCCTTTCCTCCCGAATCTTGTCACCCCTTTTATAGGAGCCACATTGAGGAACACCAAATCTCCCACACTAAATTCCAGTGGTCTACGCCGGACATCGGCATAACTCTTCTGCCGGCTCTGAGCAGCTTCTATCCATTGTTGAATATTCTGTATAGCACGGGTGGTGCTGTCGATGACGTCCGTTGTGTTAGTGATATGAGAGAAGTGTCCTAAGGCAATCGCCTTATGATTGTAAACATTTATTTTAATAAATGAAAATTCACTATTTGAGTATACATATTTGTGTATTTGATTGGGATCTTAAACTCATCTACTGAATGTCCGCAATACAATTCACAGCATAAGAGAATTTGTGATGGGATCACAACTAGTGATTATCTCTACATGTGCAATTGTGAAGTATTGAAAATATCCCTAGTCGATGAATTGATAAAAATGGACACTATCAATTCTGTTGAGACTAGCATGGGTTATTCTCTAATTAGCTGATTCTCACTGGCTGGTGACATTGGGATGTCCGGAGATAAACATGGATGCTAGTTAAGGGAACTAGTTCATTGGAGTGACTGACTGTAAAACTTCACATGGTAGTCTATACATAGACAGGTCAGTGAAGTTCTTACGGCAGCTTAAGTGCGATGTTCCTTTGACTTGCGGTGTTCAAGTCATCTTGGTCATGGAGACTTATACTTTAACATCTTAAGCAAGCATCTCCAAGGAGGTGTGGACTCAGGATGGTTGGGTATAAGCTGAAGTGCCCGAAGATGTTTGAACAGCCTATAAAGGATTCACCACTCCTTGCGAGGAGATGTATACCTAGGCCTATCGTCGGATTGTTACTCAAAGCCTCTGGCCAGAGCATGTCATGTTTAGAGTATGAGTCTCTTAAATACATGAGAGTAATTAGAAATCCAAAGGACGAGAAAGACACTACTTGGGCTAGGTGTGACGTAGTCAGCCTAGTGGGGACTGACACACACAGACCATGTCCTGAACCAAGTGGGTATAAGATGGTGAAGGGAATGAGGCACGATTTATTAGAGCTGCTGAAGGGTTTCAGAATAATTTCTGAGGTCAACCGTTGATCTTTCGATTAATTGGGGATCATGATGTACTACTAGGTGCCACTCATGATCGTTCTATAATTGATGAATTATAGACGGCCAACATAAATCGAAAGCCTATTTAGTCACACGCACTACGAGTAATCCGAGGGATTTAAAACGAGTTGAAAATTAGATTTTCCGATCAAGAGAAATAAGTCGAATCTGAATTTATCAGAGGCGCAACGGAAGCTTAAAATGGCTAAGTCTTTTGAAGGCTTATTGGGCGAATTAAATGAGTTTAATTTGTGAGGGAAGGGCTTGGAGTGGCCGGCCAAAGAGGGTGCCCACCCTCTTTGGTTTGGCCGGCCACCAAAAAGAGAGAAACTAATTTAATTAGTTTAAATTATAAAATAAATCAAGCGCGATTTGTTTTATAAAATTATGGATAAATAAATCTATATAAAGAAATTTATATAAAGAGATTTATGTAAAGAAATTTATATAAAGGAATTTATATAAATTTATTCTTTTTATGGAAATTAAAATGAACGATGGATCGGTTTATTTTAATTTTATAAAATCAATTATGAATTGATTTTTCCATGATAAGAATAATTTTATAAATTTCTTGTAAATTTTATTCCATAATAAAAGGAGAGATGTATTTATTTTATTATAAAATTAGTTATAATAAAACTTGGCAGAAACGGATTAATTCATAAGAAAATTTATAGGATAAATTTCTTATGAAAAAAATTCCGTTAAAGAGGAGACTCGGCAAGGGAGAGGCTACTATATAAAGGAACCAAGGCTAGGCTTGAATTCCTCAATTGAGTAATCAAGAGATCTAGTAGTTCTCTCCCTCTCTCTCTTATTCTCTCCCCCTCTCCTCCTCCTAGGGCCGGCGCCCCTAACTCCTCCTAGGGCCGGCGTCCACCTCTCCTAGGGCCGGCGCACCATCATCACACAACCTAGGGTTGGCGTGAGCAACATCCACCAAGGAGGAGCCAAAGAAGAAGAAGAAGAAGCGGATCACAACTCCTTCCTTCCTGGAATTTAGATTCCGTTTCTTGGTGGTTAGTTTCCTTTCTTCTCTCTTGATCTTCTAGTTGTGCCTTTAGAGAATCTAGTAGTTCTCGTCGGCACAAAACTCGTGACTTTGCGAAGTCATCCCGAAGAGAACTCGGCGTGGACGCGAATAGAGGCGGAGCTTCCAAGGGACGCTACGGTTGGATCTCGTCCCTTACTTCGAGTTACGAGAGGTACGAAGTAAATTAGTTTACTTTTCCACAAAATTTTAATTTATGATCATGTCCACACATCATAAGGTCGCATGCTAGATACGTGGTTAAAAATAATTTGAGAAATTATTTATGCTAATTCTTCCGCTGCACGTAAATATTTTAAAATTTACAAACCCGTATCCTTGTCAACATGCACCCGGTCCCAACACGTTGTGAGCCCCATTTCCTTCTTTTCACCACCCTCGTACCAACAGATCGGAGACCTACATCTCCTCCTGTACAACGCTTCATAAGGCGCCATTCTAATAGTAGCTTGGTAGCTATTATTGTAAGCGAATTCCGCTAAGCATAGATATCGACACCAGCTCCCTTTAAAATCCAAGGCACAAGCTCGCAACATGTCTTCTAGTACTTGATTCACCCGTTCAGTTTGCCCATCAGTCTGAGGGTGAAAGGCGGTGCTAAATCACAATTTAGTGCCGAGAGACTTCTGAACACACTCCCAGAAATGCGAAGTAAAGCGACCATCCCTATCCGAGATGATGGTCTTGGGAACTACATGAAGTCTGATTATCTCCTTAACATACAATTGAGCCAGTTGCTCCATTGAATCAGTCATCTTGATTGCCAGGAAGTGAGCAGACTTCGTCAGCCTGTCCACAATTATCCAAATTGCATCATATCCATTCGTAGTCCTGGGAAGTCCGGAAATAAAATCCATAGAGATGTCTTCCCATTTCCACTCCGGAATTGCGAGTGGCTGCAGAACTCCTCCGGGTCGCTGGTGTTCTGCTTTCACTTGCTGGCAAGTCATACAAGTACTAACATGCTGAGCCACATCCCTTTTCATACCGGACCACCAGAACTTCTCCTTCAGATCTTGATACATCTTGGTGGATCCAGGATGCATTGCATAAGGGGTTCCGTGAGCCTCTGCCAGTATTTCCCTTCGAAGCTCCGGGTCATTAGGAATACATAGACGATCCCTAAGGTATAGTACTCCCCCGTCGGCGATACGAAAACCATCACCCTTTCCTTCTAGGATCTCCTGTTTTATTTTCTAAAGATTCAGATCACCATTTTGTTTGTCCAATATGTCCTCAAATAGCGTGGGTGATATTGTCATGGTGGAAAGTCGTCCGGAGATGACTTCGACCCCAAAATTCATAATTTCTCTTTCGAGTGGTCGGGGTAACTTAGATATGGACATCAAGGTGGCACTTGACTTTCGGCTGAGTGCATCGGCCACTTTGTTTGCCTTCCTTGGATGATAGAAGATCTCGCAGTCATAGTCCTTCACCAGCTCAAGCCATCGGCGTTGTCTCATATTCAGATCTTTCTGAGTGAAGAAATATCGCAGACTCTGGTGGTCTGTATAAATCTTACACTGCGCTCCATATAGATAATGCCTCCATATTTTAAGAGCGAAGACCACCGCGGCCAGTTCCAGATCATGAGTGGGGTAATTCTGTTCATATTTCTTGAGTTGTCTAGAGGCGTAGGCAATAACCTTTCCATTCTGCATCAGTACAGCTCCAAGTCCTAATTTGGAGGCATCGCTATATATGTCAAAGCTCTGATTACCTTTTGGAAGGGTAAGGATTGGAGCGCTTGTGAGTCTCCTTTTTAGTTCCAAGAAACTCTTCTCACAGTTTTTTGTCCATTCATACTTCTTATCCTTCCGAGTAAGAGCCGTTAAAGGGGCTGCAATCCTCGAGAAGTCTTCCACAAATTTTCTATAATAGCCTGCCAGCCCAAGAAAACTTCGGATTTCGCTGGCGTTCTTCGGCCGGCTCCAGTTATTCACAGCTTCAATCTTTATTGGATCTACCATGACTCCGTCCTTGGAAATAATATGACCCAAAAAGCCCACTTGGTCGAGCCAGAACTCACATTTGGAAAATTTTGCGTACAGTTGCTTTTCCCGCAGAATCTCTAATACTATCTTCAGGTGCTCAGCGTGCTCTTTTGGGGTCCTCGAATAAATCAGGATATCGTCGATGAAGACGATCACAAATTTATCGAGGAATGACGAGAATACCCGATTTATAAGGTCCATAAACATAGCGGGAGCATTCGTTACGCCGAAGGACATAACCATAAACTCAAAGTGCCCGTACCTTGTTCGGAACGCCGTCTTTGGAATATCCTCCTGTTCTACTCTGACTTGATGATAACCAGACCTCAAATCAATTTTTGAGAAAACAGTGGCTCCCTTCAATTGGTCAAACAGGTCATCTATCCTCGGAAGGGGATACCTGTTCTTGATCGTTACGTTATTCAGCGCTCGATAATCTATGCACATTCGCATAGATCCGTCCTTCTTCTTCACAAATAGCACCGGAGCTCCCCACGGAGAATGACTAGGGCGAATAAATCCCTTATCCAGCAACTCCTATAGCAGTCCCTGAAGCTCCTTTAATTCAACCAGCGCCATACGGTAAGGTGCCTTGGAGATCTCAAATTCCACCTCTCTATTAGGGGCTAATCTTGGTAATTCATCTGGGAAAACCTCTGGGTAATCGCATACCACCCGGACATCTTCCAGCTTCTGGTTCTTCTACCATTTCCATCGGGTCCTCTTCTTCAATCTCGGGAACCTCCTCGACCACTTCAGGGTCTTCCTCGAACATCCCGGGGTCTTCCTCAAACATCTCGAGCATCTCGGGATCCTCCTCGAATGGCTCGGGATCCTCCTGGTACATCTCAGGATCCTCCTCGGATGGTTCGGGATCCTCTTCGTACATCTCGGGGTCCTCCTCTAACATCTCGAGCATCTCGGGATCCTCCTCGAATGGCTCGGGATCCTCTTCGTACATCTCGGGATCCTCTTCGAACGGCTCGGGCTCCCCTTCGAATGGCTCGGGATCCTCTTCCGAATCCCCCAGATCTGATGAGCGACCTCTCTCGCCCGACTGGGCAATGAACGAAGGAGAGCTCCGATCCTATGATCATCCACGACTGGAAACCCTTCCTGCTTCAGTTTCCAGAATAGCCGATCCAAGAACCCCATGTTGCCTTGAATTCCACGGGTCGGACTGTACTCAACTTCCTCTATTCGCTTCATCAGCGTGCGGCACCTCTCCGTGTAGTTCTAATGCAACATATGGAATTGAAGAAAATGACATAGTTAGCACCAAACCGACTAAGCCAGTACAAAACCATTTCTTTTTTTTCAATTCGCAAACATATACAGAGAAAACATACGCAACTCAATTTCTCCTATCCTAGTGATTAAAATATATAACCACTTTCCTACCCTTAAATTAAAATATCATTCTTACGTACATGTGTACATATCTTTGTAAATAAAATATGCAATTACTTTCCATTATCTACCATAAAGTGTCATTCATACCTACATACCCTAAAGTACTGTTCATCATAACAATCGTTCATACTTGCATATTCTAAAGTCATAAAGCATTCTAGAGTGCTTATAAGATATGCAAAGAGGTACTTACTTGGAAGTTGCAGGAAGAGGGCTTGATGTGTGTGTAGTGAGATGGTTACTGCTCTGATACCAACCTGTAACGCCCACTTTTTTTTCTTTCCATAAAGCGGCGTTACGTTAACATGAGTAGGGCAGGTGGACATCATAATGCAGCGGAAAACTTTAAACTTATACCTACATGCACCTACTACCATTCTTAACATCATGACATGGGAACTTGGTATAGTAACTTCATCATGTCATACTTAGCATCATGTCATAGAGTCACATAAGTCACCATTCAAGCACATAAATAGTAAAGGTAAAGTTCTATCATAAGACGAGCAAAACATATTGTTTCTTGGCCAAGTCACTACCACACACATGCTTTATTGCCATCCTGCTGCTTCCTTACTGTCCCCTAGCGTGATCTGCGGTATAAGGAAATAAGACTATAAGCACACAGGCTTAGTAAGACTCTTTCCTACTCACTAAAACCATTCATCACTTAATCATGAGCACACGAAACATTAACATACTTAGTGCTTTACTTAGAACATAAGCCTTTATGATCACTTAGCGTACATTTGATATGGCATGAACATAAACATAATCAACATTCGTAGCATGACATAAACATAAAAATAATAAACATTCATGGCATGACATAATACTTGGCATAGACATAAACATCGTAAACATTCATAGCATGACATAATACTTGGCATAGACATAAACATCGTAAACATTCATAGCATGGCATAATACTTGGCATAGACATAAACATAATAAACATTCATAGCATGGCATAATACTTGGCATAGACATAAACATCGTAAACATTCATAGCATGACATAATACTTAACATAACATGAGCATAGCATGGTTCTTAACATAACATAAGCATAGCATGGTTCTTAACATAGCATAAGCATAGCATGGTTCTTAACATAACATAAGCTTAGCATAGTTCTTAACATAGCATGAGCATAGCATGGTTCTTAACATAACATAAGCATAGCATGGTTCTTAATATAGCATAAGCATAGCATGGTTCTTAACTTAACATAAGCATAGCATGGTTCTTAACATAGCATAAGCATAGCATGGTTCTTATCATAACATAAGCATAACATGGTTCTTAACATAACATAAGCATAGCATGGTTCTTAACATAGCATAAGCATAGCATGGTTCTTAACTTAACATAAGCATAGCATGGTTCTTATCATAACATAAGCATAAGTGCATATCATGAATGGATGCATGAGTTAAATGCATATACATAAGGATGCTTAACTTTTAAAATCATACTTTTAAATACTTAAACATAATCATAACATCATTGGGGGTCCCCAGCTTGTACCACATACATACATCATAGCGCGCATCCCTAAGTAAATACGAGGTAGCGAGCCTCAACCTACTAGGGTAAGGACAGCATAGTTGGTAGTCCCAGAACCGGGGCGTTCTTAAGGTGCCCATCCCTGTTGCACAGCTTCGGTAGTGCCAGAACCGTGGACAGCATAGTCGGTAGTCCAGAACCGGGGCGTTCTTAAGGTGCCCATCCCTTGGACCCATACTTCGGTCAGGTACAAGCCCATTCATAAAGTAAAATACTTCATATGCTTCATCATTCATACATCATGGCATGCATCTTTATTCATAAAACATGGCATGCATCTTCATTCATAAACATAACATATGTAACGACCCGACCCGTCTACCGGCCCATTTACCGGCCCATTTACCGGTCCTCATGACCGTCGTACCGTCGTACCGTCGACCATCGACCGTGCCGTTATTCATAAACATGACATGCATCTTTATTCATAAAACATAGCATGTACTTCCATTCATAAACATAGCATGCATCTTATTCATAAAACATAGCATGTACTTTCATTCATAAACATAACATGCATCTTCACTTATAAACATAACATGCATCTTCATTCATAGAACATGACCTACTTACATAAACATCATTCTTATTTCTAGTGCTTGCATGATCATGGCATATAAGGTAAGCATTGCATTATATTCATTGAACATGGCATGTTTGCATAGACAATTATCCTACTCCATAGGGTTTGCATGATCATGACATATATAAGGTAACATTGCATTTCACACATAAGCATGGTATTTATCCTAAGCATACATAAGTAGGACTTCCATAAACATACTACCTACCATTCAAGTGCATGGCATAGAACACAAGACCTTCATAAATAAACCCTATTAAGCATGGTATCCAATCATAAACATAGAACATAAAACATGGTGCTTAGGGTTAGGGGTATAGGTAACTTAATTTCTACCACATGCTTGAACCTTTATATATACTTCATAAATAAGTATAAACCATCATTCATCTAACCCTAACTCTCCCCACATCCTATTTACCTTGCTTGGCCGAAACCTATAAGGAAGGGTTCCATCATTCAATTAACATGTAAGATAGCATAAGGTAAAGAAACAACCATACATTACCTATAAGACCATAGGAAGCCATTAGGGCTCATGATTAGGGTTATCCCTAACCTTTAGCCCTCCTTATTAGGGTTGGCCGAAACCCTACAAGGCCATGGGTGCATGAAAAAATTCCATAAAATCCCCAATCAAACATTAAACACCAACATACCCTACTATAGTAGTCATTAGGGCCCTTACTTGAGGTAAGCCATAACTTCTTGCCCTAGAACCTTCTTGGCCGAAACTTACAAGGGTCACAAGACCTTGTGAAAATTCACACAATTCACTTTAAACCTCCTTTTGGATCATGGGGTTACCCAAAGTACATACTTGAAAGGTTAAGCCCTTTCCTAACCAAAGAATCATGGTGAGAGTCCCAAACCCTAAGGGGTCTTTAGGGTACTCCAAAAATTCCCCAAAAATTATATTTATTCCATATTCATCATGATAACACATTAGAAAACATGAGAGTGATTTTTAACATTCCCTTAGACCCAAATCCCTTGGTGGCCGACACCTATAAGGTTAGGTTCATGGGTTTTCCCTTTTTTTTCCAACATACAATCGCATACAAGACTTCCATATCATGTAAAACTTCAAGAAAAGCCATTATACCACAGGTGAGGGAGTCTTACCTTGGTTGATCTTGGTTATAGACCTTAGATTTGAAGGAAGGAGGAAGATCTTGTTGCTCCTTGACCACCCCTAGCCTTTGTATCCTTGTAAAAGCCTTGGATCTTGGAGATGAAGCCTTAGGTGGACTTTTTCCAAGGAGAATCCTCTCCTTGGGTTTCGGCTAGAATGAGGAGGGAGGGAGGAAGAAAGGTGAATTGATGGAAGAAGAGAAGTAACCCCCCATGCTTCTCTTTATAGCTCATCAAGGAGGGTAAGTGAAGAGTCATGGTGTCTCTTCATTTTCCCTCAAGCCTTAACCATTATCCATTTCATTTCCTCATAGCACTCCCTTGCTAGGTGAATTGGTTAGAGTATGCATGGTTGTACAAGAGGTCCAAGGTTCAATCCTTGGTGCATGCACTAATTTTTTTCCATTTATTTTTATTTTATTTCCCTAATATTTCGAAAATCCCTTAAAAATTCGCCCATAATTATGTTAATATTTCCCACTAAAATCCCTTTATATTTCTATAAATTTTACCTAAAATTCACCAATAATCATGGTACTAGAAAGCCCATCTAAGGCCCATTAGTGCCTATTTCCTCAATTTAAATGGAAAAACATGGATTTCTAGATTAAAATTCATGTTAATATTTCTAGGTCCCTTAGAAAATTATCTAAATATGCTTAATATTTTAAAGACATATTAGGAAAATTTTCTGGGTCGTTACACTTCCTCTATAGTCTTAGGTTCTATTTTTGAAATCATTGCTATCTGACTGAGATTTCTATAGGAAGACTTAGTTCTGACTCCTAAAGTTGGATCATCCACAATTTGATCAGTTGGGTGACTAAGTCTGGGTTTCTTGATTTTTCTTGAACTTGGTTCAGCCTCAGGTCCTACTGGTCAATTTTGTTCAATATTTAATTCAACATCTGGTTCAACATTTGGTTCAACTGACTCACTAGTTGGTTTAATGGTTAGTTCATTTAAGGGTTCAATTAAGGGTTCAACAGTTTGTTCATTATCTTCTTGATCAATATTTGATGAAGTTTGATTTGGATTATCAGGTTTTGAGTTAATTTCTTCATCAAATATTAAATTGGTTGTTTCTTCAATTTTCTTAGTTTGTTTGTTGTAAACCCTATAGGCTCTACTTGTGGTTGAATATCCTAGGAAGATGCCTGGGGTTGACTTAGACTGGAATTTTCCTAGATAGTCTTTGGTGTTTAGGATATAGATTTTGCATCCAAAGACCCTTAGGCAGTGTAGATTTGGAAGTCTATGGTAGTATAATTCATAGGGTGTTTTGTTGTGTCGCTTGTTAATCAGGAATCTATTTTGAATGTAGCAAGCCGTACTAACTGCTTCTGCCCAATATTGGTTGACTAGGTTAAATTCGTTGAGCATAACCCTAGCGGCTTCTTGTAGAGTTCTATTTCTCCTTTGGACTATCTCATTTTGCTGGGGGGTTCTAGGACACGAAAATTCATGTATGTACCCATTTACCTTACAGAATTCCTCGAACCGTTGATTTTCAAATTCTCCCTCGTGGCCACTCCTAAGTCTTTTGATTTTAGTATCATTTTGATTTTCAATTAACTTACAAAATTCATTAAGTAGGTTTAGGGTTTCATCTTTGGTCTTTAGAAACCTAATCCAGGTAAACCTAGAGTAATCATCAACTATTACTAGGCAGTGCCGGTTTCCGCTTAGTGACTTGGCTCCATGTGAATCAAATAGGTCAAGGTGCAGGAGCTCAAGTGTGGTTTGAGTTTGATCAGATTGGATTAGTTTGTGATTGGACCTGATTTTTTTACCTTGATTACATGATTCACATATTAAATTTTCATGATTTTTAATTTTAGGGATACCTTTAATTAGGCCAAGTTGCGTGATTTTTGAAATAATTCTCAGATTAGTGTGACCTGATCTCCTATGCCAGAGGTTTGATTGTTCTAACTGAGTTAACATATATTTAGGTACTAGGGGTATATTTATAGTGTAAACATTATTTTTCCTAGTGCCCTTAAGCATGATTTTCGAGTCTTGCAGGTTTCTAATCAGGCAGCCAGAATTGTTGAAGGTAACTACATAACCAGAATCACACAACTGACTTATGCTAAGCAAGTTAAAATTAAAATTTTCAACCAAAAGTACTTTCTTAATAACAAAGTTAGATTTAAGTTCAATATTACCTGACCCAATTACCTTGAGTGTAGCATTGTTGCCAAATGCCACTGAGCCTAGGTTCTTGAACTTGAGTTTGGTGAATTTCAATTTATCTCCAGTCATGTGTCTGGAGCAACCGCTATCCAACATCCATTGGTCCAAATTTTTATGTTCCTACGCATAAAGAGTTTTGTTGATTTGGATCCAATTAGAATCAGGAATAACCTAAATTGATTTTCACAGCCTAGTCTGTCTCACCCAATCTAAGGTTATCAATCACGTTTGCCTTATGGGTTTTGTTAGACAGGTTTTGGTAGATAGAATTATTTTGAAAAATTATGATTTATTTTAAAAAAATGAATTAATTTTGTGAACAGTTGATTTTGAGTTTATAAAAAAAATGTTTGAATTTACAATTAACTAAAAATTTGTGTTAGATTCGAATTTTACAAAGAATAATTTGAATTTGAATTTCAAAAATTGGCTTCCAGGTCTTGGCGAGGCACTAGGCCTTCTTTGGCCTTAGCCTTATTGGATCATCAACCCTTTCCTTGACAAAGCCTTTTAATGAAATTTTATTTTCAAAATTATTTTTTGAAAAAATTTGGTCTAACTAGTTTGGGTATTGGATCGGTAGCTTCGGCTAGTTTCACCAGTCTAAAGAGACCAAGTAGAGTATACTTGACCTTATTAGAATTGGCTTCCCTAACGTACTATCATCTCACCGCCATCCAATACTATGTTGTTCAAATTTCAGTTAAGTTGGTTCAGTCTTTAAACTAACCATTCCTAAGTCTAAGCATGGTAAATTGCAGGAATTAAATAACCAATTAATCATGCAAATTTACAAACAAAAATTAAATTTTATCTAACAATAAATATTGTTTTTAATTTGGCTCCCCCTGGACTAAAGCCACGATAATGGTTTGGCAAGATGTGAATCTTTTCCTTGGGGATCCAATACTGATTTGATCCAGTTTGTTTGTTCAGGCACAGTTTGGGTACCCATGCATGAACTTTAGGTCTTGACTGGTTCAGTACAGCATAGTAGGATCTTTGTCTAGATTTGGTTCTATAGCCTAGTCCGGATCGATTTAGAACCGACTTCTGTTTTCCAAGAATCATGTCAAGACCCTTGGAACCAGACGTGAATCGTTCTAAGGCTGATCTAAGGTCCTTAACTTGAGTTTTCAAGGAGGAGTTCTCTTTCTCAAGTTTTTCAAATTGAGTAGAGGTTCCTTCTTGAACCTTCTCAGTTAAGGATCTAGAGTCAGCTCTCTCTTTCAGGAGTTTTACTTCCTGTCAGAGAGATTCGACTCGGAGTTTAGCTTTCGCCAAATCTCGAGAAAGATAGGAAATTAATTCATTTAATTGATTTCTTGAAAAACCACTTACAGTTATTTCGTCGTCCTCTGAGAATGTAAGTTTGCCGTCGTCTGGCTCTGACTCTGACTCGGTCTCGATTTCTTTGAGGAGGTTAGTGTGAGCAGGTTTGACTGTGGGACCTCTTCTTCTTCTTCAGAGGAGGACTCGCCCCACGTTGCCTGAAGTGCCTTCTTCTTTCTTGTCTTCTTTGTTTCCTTCAGGTTGGGGCAGTCAGTCTTGTAGTGACCCTTCTTCTTGCACTCGTAACAGGTCACGTTGGGTTTGTTCTTTTCATTTGAGGGTTCAGCTGGTTCTACCTGCAACAAAGGCAATGCCTTTCTCGGCCAGATTGCAGTTAGTCTGTTCATGTAATTCGAGTTCAGAAAAAAGTTCATGTAACTTGATTTTGGAAAGATCCTTAGAAATTTTATAAGCATCTACCATAGATGCCCACAAGGTGTTTCTTAGGAAAGCGTTAAGGGCGTACCTTATTAGGTCACGATTTTCTACCTTGTGACCAATGGTGTGTAGACCGTTCATCAGCTCCTGAATTCTGGCGTGGAGCTGAGCTGCTGATTCGCCTTCGTTCATCTTGATGGTGTATAGCTTGTTTAGCAGAAGGTCCCTCTTGCTGATTCGGGTGTCTGAGGTTCCTTCGTGTAGTTCGATCAGCTTACCCCAGAGTTCTTTGGCGCTGTTGAATGGACCCACCCGGTTCAGCTCCTCTTTTGTTAGGCCGCATTGGAGTATTTGGGTCGCTTTGGCATCGGCTTCAATTTTCTTTTTGAGTGCAGCGTCCCATTCAGTGTAAGATTGTTGTACTCCATCAGCATTCCTTGGTATTTCTAGTTCGGACTGGATGATTATCCACATGTCCACCTGAGTTTTCAGGTGGACCTCCATTCTGCTCATCTAGTAGGAGAAGTCCTCCCCACTGAAGAGCGGCGGTTTTGCGATACTGAAGCCTTCTTGCATGACCATTGAAAAATTAATATGAAATAATAATAAACAAAAGAAAGAAAATATCCCAAGACTTGGTCTTGGATTAGTAGTGCGGGAAAAAAAATATTTATCGAGGGGTGTTGCACCAACCTCGATTAATGAGAAAAATTTCGAGCGGAAAAAGAATTAAAAAGATTTCGTAAAAATCTGAAAAATTCTCAAATTGGTTGTTGCACCAATTTTGAGCTTCCTGCTCTGATACCACTTGTTGGATCAAGAGAAAACGATAGAGGGGGGGGTGAATATCGTAAGTCATTTCAGATTGAAAAAGAGAATACGCAGCGGAAAAATTAAAACTAAACAACACACAAAACACCAAGATTTTACTTGGTTCGGAGTCACGGTCGGCTCCTACTCCAAGGCCCACGGTCGTTGACCGTTTACCGCGGGCAATTCTATATGTGCGCAAAAGGTTTACAAGAATTGTATATCAATTGTAGTACATTAAACTTAAAAGAACAGCTCTTCGTTACCGACGTCCGGTGTGGAATGTATCTCGGAGCAGAGGGACGTCGTCGGCGCTTGTATCTTGAGTCGGGAGGTTTCCGAAGCAGAGCGCTTGAGTAGAAGAGCGTATTGGCGTTGGAAGAAGTGTTATCTAAAGCCTTGGGGTTGATAGGCTATTTATAGCCTCCTGGGGCGCCCTGAACGTTGGGGGCGCCCCCCCACGTGTCAGCCGATCTGAGCAAGTCTCGGTCAGTCCTTATCCCACTTGAATAGGGCTGAGAGTTGACTGTGGGGGCGCCCAGGACGCTGGGGGCGCCCGAGTTGACTCGATCTACGGGCTTCTCGCTGGCTTGACTCTATCCGTTTCGTTGGCTTGAGCCCGGGGCGCCCGAGGCATCCGGGGCGCCCGGGAGCACGGGGGCGCCCCGCCCAGTGAGCTTTCGAAGCATACTTTTGCTGAACTCATGTTTGGCTTGTACTTAGGGCGCCCGGGTCCTTTCGGGCGCCCAACCCAGCTGCTGCCTCACTCCTTTGAGGCTTTCTGAGCTGCAGATACTCGTTCCTTCGGTCCTGCATCTAGGGTTAGTACCAAACAAGATAGAGAAAATATGTTAGTGAGTCTTACAGCCGTAGCTGTCTTGGTTCTGACTTTGGGTCTCCAAAATGGAGCCCTAGGTCAAACCGACGCCTACTGTTCCCTCGACGGGGAACACGTCCTCACCTACTCCTCTCAGGAGAATTTACCTGATGCCAACTGGCTCCTCCGGTTAGACTTTTGCCCAGCAGTCGTTCGCCAGGTGCCTAGCTGTCCTTCGCCAGGTCTTCAGTACCAAGCGGTCCTTCGCCTGGTGCCTAGCATTCCTTCGCTAGGTCTTCGACTCCTAGCAGCCCTTCGCTAGGTGCCCAGTAGCACTTCGCTGGGTCTTCAGTTCCAGGCAGTCCTTTGCCTGGTGCCCAGCAGTCCTTCGCTAGGACTTCCAATCTGCACACTCATGTAGCATGTTAGATAAACATAACATCTTAACTTTTGAACCCTTTTGCCATTATCAAAACACAGGTTCGACTTGGGTGCTGTTTGCACCAACACTGAGCATTGAGTGTACTGGTCGGAGTGGGCACATGAGCTCTTTCTCTGGGACCAGAATAAGTCAGAGAAGGCTAGGGCGCCTGTTCTCTGGACTTAGGGTTGAATTTGTCGGAGCTGGATCGGTCTGGAGACCGATCAGGGAGTTGGCACAAACTCCTTGTTGTGGATCGGTCTAGTGACCGATCCAGGGAAGTCTGATCGTTCTAGTGAACGATCAGAGAGAGAATAGAATGTTTCTGTTCAGCTCCTGACCATTCTGGTGAATGATCAGGGAGAGAACAGAAGGTTCTGTTTGGTTCCATGATCGTTCTGGTGAACGATCAGAGAAGAGGTCTTAGGCTTCTAAAGAGAAGCCTTGATCCATCAGTGTGACCGATCAAGACCTCCTGGACCGATCATGGAGGGTCCTGATCGGTCCAGGAGTGACTTGATCGGTCACTGTGACCGATCAGGGCACACCCTGATCGGTCAGGTGACCGATCAGGTCAGGAGCTTGCGGTAAGTTGAAAGCAAGCTGTGGATCGGTCTCCGTGACCGATCTACAATCCCTGATCGGTCAGTGTGACCGATCAGGGAGTCACTGGATCGATCAGAAGGTTACTTGACCGATCAGGGTCTTGATCAGGGTCTTTATTGATCGGTCTGTGGACCGATCAATGTCTGATAACTTTAATTCAAATCCGCTGTCAGACATCTGATTGCATTCTGATCATATCTGTTTTCTCTGCTACTCTCTGATTCACTTTTGATTTGCTGTGCTAAGCGTCTGTTAAGTGTGCAGGTAATGCAGGGATGATTCAAACGAAGGAGGAGGGTCAACTGGAGACTTTCTCTTCATCAGGTTTGGCTGTTTTCTCTTCTCAGGTCTCAACGTCTTCTGGCGCGGGCTGGCAACTGTCTGGCGAGGCTGACGACTGGCCTAAGGTTCGGCTGAGGGTTCAGTGGAGTCCAGTAGAGGTCAGCGGGTTGGTGCAGAGGTTGCAGACGCTCCTGTGAGCTGCAGGAGCGCTGGCGAGCTGCAGAGGCGCATAGTGGTGATCTGCTGATGATCAGAGATTAAAAAAAGGCTGGAGCAGAAGGAGAGAGCACTTCTTCTTGCACACCTCTTGGAAATCTCTCGAAGGAACACTTGCAAACTCTGAAACTTGAGCACTTGGAAGGAGTTGAGAACGTTGTGAGGCAATCTGCAAGCAGACAAGGAAGAGCTGAGTGAAGGCTCTTGCCAAGGTTGTGCTGTGTTGTGAGTTGTGATGTGTTGTCAGTTGTGCTCTGTAAACGTTCTTCTTCACTTGCTGGTGCTCTGTAAGATCCTCTTTGTCTCTGTGCTTATTTTCACATTCTGTTGAGACTGCTGTGGAGAGGTTTCTCCACCGAGAAGTAGGTTATATTCTATCTAGATTTTCCGGGGCTTGATCTGTCGACGATCAAGGGATCACCTGTTGGATCGAGAGAAACGATAGAGGGGGGGTGAATATCGTAAAACGTTCGAATTAACAGTTAGAGAAATTACGCAGCGGAAATTTAAATCAAACACATGCAAACACCAAGTTTTTTTACTTGGTTCGGAGTCACTGTCAGCTCCTACTCCAAGGCCCACGGTCGTTGATCGTTTTCTGAGGGCAATTCTATATGTTCGCAAAAATAGTTTACAAGATTGTATTACAAAATTAGTGCAGTAAACTTTAAAAGTAACTCTTCTTTACCGACGTCCGATGTGGATTGGATTTCCGGAGCAGTGGGACGTCGTCGGCGCTTGAGTCTCGAGTCGGGAGGTTTCTGGGGCAGAGCGTGTAACGCTCGCTTTTTTTTTTCTTTCCATAAAGCGGCGTTACGTTAACATGAGTAGGGCAGGTGAACCTCATAATGCAGCGGAAAAACCTTAAACTTACACCTACATGCACCTACTACCACTCTTAACATGATGACATGGAACTTGGCATATTAACTTCATACTTGGTATCATATCTTATCATACTTAGCATCATGTCATACTTAGCATCATGTCATAGAGTCACATAAGTCACCATTCAAGCACATAAGTAGTAAAGGTAAAGTTCTAGCATAAGACGAGTAAACATATTGATTTCTTGGCCAAGTCACTACCACACACATACATTCTTGCCCTCCTGCTGCTTCCTTAATGTCCCCTTGCGTGATCTGCGGTATAAGGAAATAAGACTATAAGCACACAGGCTTAGTAAGACTCTTTCCTACTCACTAAAACATTCATTACTTAATAATGAGCACATGAAACATTAACATACTTGGTGCTCTGCTTAGAACATAAGCATCTAGAATCACTTAGCATATAATTGACATGGCATGAACATAAACATAATAAACATTCTTAGCATGGCATGATACATGGCATAAACATAAGCATAATAAACATTCTTAACATGCCATGATATATGACATAAACATAAACATAAGGAAACATTCTTAACATGCATGATACATGGCATAAACATAAACATAAAGAAACATTCTTAACATGGCATGATACATGGCATAAACATAAGCATAATAAACATTCTTAACATGACATGATACATGGCATAAACATAAACATAAGGAAACATTCTTAACATGCATGATACATGGCATAAACATAAACATAAAGAAACATTCTTAACATGCATGATACATGGCATAAACATAAACATAATAACATTCTTAGCATGGCATGACACATGACATAAACATAAACATAAAGAAACATTCTTAACATGCATGATACATGATATAAACATAACATAAAGCATGAACTAACCTGTAAGGCATAAACATAGGCATGCTTTCTATCATATCATATGGGCATCTTCTTAACATAACCATAAGCATAAATCGTTTACTATTATGCATATTTCTTGGCATGAGACATAAGTATAAGACATTACTATCATGGCATAATGCATAATATGAATGAATGCATGAGTCTAATGCATATACATAAGGATGCTTAACTTTTAAAATCATACTTTTAAATACTTAAACATAATCATAACATCATTGGGGGTCCCCGGCTTGTACCACATACATACATCATAAGCGCGCATCCCTAAGTAAATACGAGGTAGCGAGCCTCGACCTACTAGGGTAAGGACAGCATAGTTGGTAGTCCCAGAATCGGGGCGTTCTTAAGGTGTCCATCCCTGTTGCACAGCTTCGGTAGTGCCAGAACCGTGGACAGCATAGTCAGTAGTCCAGAACCGGGGCGTTCTTAAGGTGCCCATCCCTTGGACCCATACTTCGGTCCGATACAAGCTCATTCATAAAGTAAAATACTTCATATGCTTCATCATTCATACATCATGACATGCATCTTTATTCATAAAACATGACATGCATCTGAATTCATAAACATGACATGTGTAATGACCCGGCCCGTCTACCGGCCCATTTACCGGCCCATTTATCGGTCCTCATGACCGTCGTACCGTCGACCATCGACCGTGCCGTCATTCATAAACATGGCATGCATTTTTATTCATAAAATATAGCATGCACTTTCATTCATAAACATAACATGCATCTTCATTTATAAACATAACATGCATCTTCATTCATAGAACATGGCCTACTTACATAAACATCATTCTTATTCCTAGTGCTTACATGATCATGGCATATAAGGTAAGCATTGCATTATATTCATTGAACATGACATATTTGCATAGACAATTATCCTAATCCATAGAGTTTGCATGATCATGATATATAAGGTAAACATTGCATTTCATACATAAGCATGGTATTCATCCCAAGCATACATAAGTAGGACTTCCATAAACATACTACCTACCATTCAAGTGCATGGCATAGAACACAAGACCTTCATAAATAAACCCTATTAAGCATGGTATCCAATCATAAACATAGAACATAAAACATGGTGCTTAGGGTTAGGGGTATAGGTAACTTAATTTCTACCACATGCTTGAACCTTTATATATACTTCATAAATAAGTATAAACCATCATTCATCAAACCCTAACTCTCCCCACATCCTATTTACCTTGCTTGGCCGAAACCTATAAGGAAGGGTTCCATCATTCAATTAAAATGTAAGATAGCATAAGGTAAAGAAACAACCGTACATTACCTATAAGACCATGGGAAGTCATTAGGGATCATGATTAGGGTTATCCCTAACCTTTAGCCCTCCTTCTTAGGGCTGGCCAAAACCCTACAAGGCCATGGGTGCATGGAAAAATTCCATAAAATCCCCAATCAAACATTAAACACCAACCATACCCTACCATAGGGGCATTTAGGACCCTTGCTTGAGGGAAGCCCTAACTCTTTGCCCTAGACCCCTACTTGGCCGAAAGTTATAGGGTCACAAAGCCTTATGAAAATTCACATAACTCATCCTCAATCTCCCTTATAGCATGATAATACACAAAACACATACTTGAAGGTTTAGATCCAACCCTACCCATGAGTTCATGGTGTTGGCCGAAACCCTAGGAGATCCTAGGGTACCCCAAAATTCCTCCAAGTCTCATTTTAACTTATATTCATCATGGAAAAATATTAGAAAGCATGAGTAATATTTTTAACATCATTTTGGACCCAAAAACACTAGTGGCCGAAAGTTATAGGGTCACAAATCATGGTTTCTTCAATATCACTTCCAAAAACCACTTTATATCATGCTAAAAATCATAAAGGAACTATTATACCACAGGTGAGGGAGTCTTATCTTGGTTGATCTTGATTATAGACCTTAGATTTGAGAGAAGGATGAAGATCTTGTTGCTTCTTAACCACCCCTAGCCTTTGTACCCTTGTAAAAGCCTTGGATCTTGGTGATGGAGCCTTAGGTGAACTTTTCCAAGGGAGAATCCCCTCTTGGGATTTCGGCTAGAATGAGGGAGGAGGAAGAAGAAAGTAACTCCCATGCCCCCTCTTTATAACACATTAAGGAGGGTAAGTGAATAGTCATGGTGTCTCTTCATTTTCCCTAAGCCTTAACCATAATCCACTTCATTTTCTCATAGCACTCCCTTGCTAGGTGAATTGGTTAGAGCATACATGGTTATACAAGAGGTCCAAGGTTTAATCCTTGGTGCATGCACTAATTTTTCCATTTTATTTTTATTTTATTTTTCTATTATTTCGAAAATCCCTTAAAAATTCCCCCCATAATTATGTTAATATTTCTCATTAAAATCCCTTTATATTTCTATAAATTTTTACCTAAAATTCACCAATAATTATGATACTAGAAAGCCCATATAAAGCCCATTAGTGCCTAACTTCTCAATTTAAATAGGAAACCATGCTAAAACTCACCCATAATCATACTAATATTCCTAATTAAAATCCATTTATATTTATATTAAATTCTACCTAAAATTCACTAATAATCATGGTACTAGAAAAGCCCATATAAGGCCCATTAGTACTTAATTTCTCAATTTACATGAAAAAAATCATGGATTCCTAGGCTAAGGTTCGTACTAATATCTCCAGGTCCCTCGAAAAATTATCTAGACATGATCAATATTTTGAAGAAAATATTGAGGGAATTTTCCGGGTCGTTACAGAGCGCGGGAGCAGAAGAGCGTGAATGCGTTGGAAGAATTGATTGTTTGAAGCCTTGGGGTCGAGGACCCTTTTATAGCCCCTGGGGGTGCCAGGAACGTCGGGGGCCCCCCCAACGTGTCAGTTGATCCGAGTTCCTCTCGGTCAGCTCTGATCCCCTCAAACTCGGGATCAGGCTTTGACGGGGGTGCCCGGGATGCTGGGGGCACCCTGGTTGACCGGGTCAACTCTTATCCGTTGGCTTCGCTGGCTTCTGTTTGCTTGAACTTGGGGGCGCTCGGGAGCATGGGGGTGCCCGACCCATAAGCTGTCGAAGCACTCCTTTTGCTTTGTGTGTTTTGTATTCACCTTGGGGGCGCCCGGGACACTCCGAGCACCCTGGTCAGCTGCTGCCTCACTCCTTTGAGGCTCTCTGAGCTACAGACACTCGTTCCTTCGGTCCTGCATCCAGGGTTAGTACAAAAACAACATAAAGCAATAATAGGTTAGTTTTATATAGCCTTAGCTGTCTTGGTTCTGACTTTGGGTCTCCAAAATGGAGCCCTAGGTCGAACCGACGCCTACTGTTCCCTCAACGGGGAACGCGTCCTCACCTATGTTGGGACCGGGTGTATGTTGACAAGGATACGGGTTCGTAAATTTTAAAATATTTACGTGCAGCGGAAGAATTAGCATAAATAATTTCTCAAATTATTTTTAACCACGTATCTAGCATGCGACCTTATGATGTGTGGACATGATCATAAATTAAAATTTTGCAAAAAAGTAAACTAATTTACTTTGTACCTTGCGTAACTCGAAGGAAGGGACGAGATCCAACCGTAGCGTCCCTTGGAAGCTCCGCCTCTATTCGCGTCCACGCCGAGTTCTCTTCGGGATGACTTCGCAAAGTCACGAGTTTTGTGCCGACGAGAACTACTAGATTCTCTAAAGGCACAACTAGAAGATCAAGAGAGAAGAAAGGAAACTAACCACCAAGAAACGGAATCTAAATTCCGGGAAGGAAGGAGTTGCGATACGCTTCTTCTTCTTCTTCTTTGGCTCCTCCTTGGTGGATGTTGCTCACGCCAACCCTAGGTTGTGTGATGATGGTGCGCCGACCCTAGGAGAGGTGGACGCCGGCCCTAGGAGGAGTTAGGGGCGCCGGCCCTAGGATGAGGAGAGGGGGAGAGAATAAGAGAGAGAGGGAGATAACTACTAGATCTCTTGATCACTCAATTCAGAATTCAAGGCTTGCCTTTGGTTCCTTTTTATAGTAACCTCTCCCTTGCCAAGTCTCCCTCTTAATAGAATTTTCATAAGAAATTTATCTGATAAATTTTCTTATGAATTATTCCGTTTAAGCCAAGTTTTATTATAAGTAACTTTATAATAAAACAAATACATCTCTCCTTTTATTATGGAATAAATTTTATAAGAAATTTATAAATTTTTCTTATTATGGAAAAATCAATTCATAATTGATTTTATAAAATTAAAATAAACCATTCCATGGATCATTTTAATTTCCATAAAAAAGAATAAATTTCTATAAACTTTTTTATATAAATTTCTTTATACAAATTTATTTATCCATAATTTATAAAACAAATCACGCTAGATTTATTTTATTAATTAAACCAAATTAATTGGTTTTTCCTCCATGTGGTGGCCGGCCAACCAAAGAGGGTGGGCACCCTCTTTGGCCGACCACATTAAGCCCAATCCATCGCGAATTAAACTCATTTAATTCGCCCGATAAGCCTTCAAAAGACTTAGCCATGTTAAGCTTCCTATGCGCCTCTGATAAATTCAGAATTCGGCTTATTTCTCTTGATTGGAAAATCCAATTTTTAACTCATTTTAAATCGCTCGGATTACTCGTAGTGCGTGTGACTAAATAGGCTTTCGATTTATGTTGGCCGTCTACAATTAACCAATTATAGAACGATCATGAGTGGCACCTAGTAGTACATCATGACCCCCAATTAATCGAAAGATCAACGGTTGACCTCAGAAGTAATTCTGAAATCCTTCAGCAGCTCTAATGAATCGTGCCTCATTCCCATCACCATCTTATACCCACTTGGTTCAGGACACGGTCTATGTGTGTCAGTCCCCACTAGGCTGACTACGTCACACCTAGCCCAAGTAGTGTCTTTCTCGTCCTTTGGATTTCTAATTACTCTAATGTATTTAAGAGACTCATACTCTAAACATGATATGCTCTGGCCAGAGGCTTTGAGTAACAATCCGACGATAGGCCTGGGTATACATCTCCTCGCAAGGAGTGGTGAATCCTTTGTAGGCTGTTCAAACATCTTCGGGCACTTCGGCTTATACCCAACCATCCTGGGTCCACACCTCCTTGGAGATGCTTGCTTAAGATGTTAAAGTATAAGTCTCCATGACCAAGATAACTTGAACACCGCAAGTCAAAGGAACATCGCACTTAAGCTGCGGTAAGAACTTCACTGACCTGTCTATGTATAGACTACCATGTGAAGTTTTACAGCTAGTCACTCCAATGAACTAGTTCCCTTAACTAGCATCCATGTTTATCTCCGGACATCCCAATGTCACCAGCCAGTGAGAATCAGCTGATTAGAGAATAACCCATGCTAGTCTCAACAGAATTGATAGTGTCCGTTTTTATCAATTCATCGACTAGGGATATTTTCAATACTTCACAATTGCACATTTAGAGATAATCACTAGTTGTGATCCCATCACAAATTCTCTTATGCTGTGAATTGTATTGCGGACATTCGGTAGATGAGTTTAAGATCCCAATCAAATACATAAACATGTATACTCAAATAGTGAATTATCATTTATTAAAATAAATATTTACAATCATAAGGCGATTGCCTTAGGACACTTCTCTCATATCACTAACAACCTACTCCTCTCGGGAGAATTTACCTAATGCCAACCGGCTCCTCCGGTTGGACTTTTACCCAGCTGTCATTCGCCAGGTGCTTAGCTGTCCTTCGCCAGGTCTTCAGTACCAAGCTGTCCTTCGCCTAGTGCCTAACAGTCATTCGCTAGGTTTTCAGTACCAAGCTGTCCTTCGCCTGGTGCCTAGTAGTCCTTCGCTAGGTCTTTATATCCTGGCATTCCTTTGCTAGGTGCCTAGCAGTCCTTCGCTAGGGCTTTGTATCCTGGCATTCCATCGCCAGGTGCCTAGTAGTCCTTCGCTAGCACTTTTCCTGCACACTTGAGTAATAGGTTAGATAAACATTATACCTTAACTTTTGAACCCTTTTGCCATTATCAAAACACAGGTTCGACTTGGGTTCTTTCTGCACCAACAATCTCCCCCTTTTTGATTTATGTCAACCCTGGTTCAAAAAGTTAAGTTAATCAGAACAAGTAAAATGAAATTTTATTTCCTCCCCTGGAAGGAATCTCCCCCTAGATTTTTCAAAAGTTCGTGGGATTTTTGAAGATGAATTCTAAGTCTAAAGGTGTATTTAATTTTACTTAGAATAATTTTCAAATAGAACTCTAAAGACATATTTTCTAAAACAAGTTTCGTTGTGCACTTTGGAAAATTTATACTTAAGTTTAAATACTTAGATAAATTTGAAAAAACTTAAGTTTAAGTACTAAGAAGGATTTTGAAAAACTTAAGTTTGAAGTACTTCGAAAAATTTTGCACACTTAAATTTTGAAGTACTTTGAAGTACTTAGAAACATTTTGAAAACTTAAGTTTTGATGTACTTAGAAAAATTTTTGAAAACTTAATTTTTGAAGTACTTAGAAAAATTTTGAAAACATAAGTTTTGAAGTACTTAGAAAAATTTTGAAAACTTAAGTTTTGAAGTACTTAGAAAAAATTTAAAAACTTAAGTTTAAGTACTAAGAAAGATTTTGAAAAACTTAAGTTTGAAGTACTTAGAAAAATTTTGCACACTTAAGTTTTGAAGTACTTAGAAAAATTTTGAAAACTTAAGTTTTGAAGTACTTAGAAAAATTTTAAAAACTTAAGTTTAAATACCAAAAAAACTTAGTATTTTTGAAGATGAATTAAGTACTTTTTGAATAAAGGATAGAGTTTGAAATTGTGGAAAAAAATTTAAATAGAGTTTGAAATAATAGAGTTTGAAATTTTGGATTTAGAAAAAAAATTTATTTTAAACTCTCTCCTTTCCTATCTCTCCTTTCCTATCTCTCCCCCTTTGCCATATATCTAAAACAAATAAATATAGCAGAAACAGGATAATTAGATTGCATAAAAGCGAATAATAAACTGCATACTTTGCTGTACTGAACCGGTTCAGGATATGAATTAAACCAAATCAGTTTTAATTTTCTCTTTTAAGGTCCTGTCTAACCCAATTAGCTATTACTAACTGCTATAAGCAGTAATTTTTGCTAGGGTTAGTCAAGTTAAGTGTTATGTTCAAGTTAGATTTTCTAAACTTGACATTTAACTTGATTACTGTGTAAGTTGTATTTAGTGCCCCAATTACTGCCGATGCACTGACTTAAAGCATCTTGAATTAAGGCAAAGACCTAAGCATCTCAACCCATTCTAGGTTATCAATCAAAAGAACCCTAAGGTGCTTGTGAGATGCTGGCTTCTAAATCTATAGGTGCATGTAGTTCTAGGGTTAGGGCCTAGGCTAAGTCCATTTGCGAAAAAGCCCTAGTTTTGAAGGGGGTAATTTTTAAAATAAAACTAAGTCGAAAAATTTATTTTAAAACTTTTCAAGACTAAGTAAAAGCTGATTTTGAAATTATTTTTTTTAAAAAAAACTACTTTAAAACTGATTTTGAAATGAGTAAAGTAGTAAGAAAACCAAAAAGCCAAGTAAACCTATTCTACCAAACATAATCCAAATCAGATACTTAAGATTAAACAACTGGTTAAGCCTGCAAGTTAACTGGTCAAAGAGAGGACCAGTAGAGTCAAACATGAGTCAAGTCTTAGTTACTAATACAATGTATCTGCTGAAATAGTCTAACTATGAAGACGGGCCAGGGTGGTCAGATGAGCCAGGCTGCCATGCTCTGAGAAGCGACATCATCTCAATGTATCGTGCATCAGCCACCTCTCGATCGGCTCTACGAGTGTCCATTTGCTCAACGTTGTAGGCCTCAGCCTCCTCTCGGAGATTGTGGATCTCTGTCTGCATTTGTGCGAAGCGCTGGTCGATGGTCGGTGGTGGGGGCTCGTCCATGTGCTCACGAACCTCAGCTGCCCAATCTCCGACGTCGACCTCAACATCCTCGTCGGAGTCGATCGGTTGTCCAGCTCGCTGGTGTCTCCACGACAGAACCCCGGTAGTCGAGACCTCTATACCAGCTAAGGAGAAGTTCCTAAATCCTATCTCGTCGAAATCGGTCATCTCGATCATTTCTCCTACGGTAATGTTACGACCGTGGTGATGAAGGATGGAGGTGATGATGTGACAGAAGGGGGTGCGAACTCGACCCTGAGTGGTGACACTGGAGGCGTGTAAGATGGCGTGGAACATATGAAGGTCAATGTCAATGTCTAGATGGTGGATCAACGCATACAATAAGAATGTATGAAATGGTCGCATGGTCGCGACGTCCCTTGAGGATAAGGGTAGGATGCAGCGGATCAGAACTCTATACAGGGCGTAGTCCTGGACTTGAAGGTCAACGGACTGGAAACGTCTATCTACGGGATTTCTAGCTTCCCTATAGAAGTAAGAATGGAGAGTGTCTAGGGTGATGTGAGAGTAGGGAGCACCAAATGGAGGATCCCTAGGTGGATAGCAACAAAATGTGGACTGAGAGACTCATAATCTAAGAAATCGGTTGAGTAGGGAAGGCGTGATGGTTAGAGGCAACCCTTGGACTATGGTGTTAAAGCTGAGTTGGTCTTGTTTGACTATATTATTATAGAATTCTGCACATAATGTTGTATTAATAGGATGAGTGCAGAATACGAGGTTATCGAGTTGGTAAAAGTTTATCACATTCATTGCCAAGGGACAAGATTGGGTGAAGAATTGTCTATTGAGATAGCTAGTTAATGGGTTTGTATGTGGTTCGAGCAAACCTATTACAGTGTTCTAACGTTGGGAACCTAGGATCGGGACTAGGTTCGGTACCGGGATTTGATTGGGTTGCTCGGCGTTTTCTAAGTTAAGAAACATGCATTTATAAGAAGGGAATTAAGAAAGTAATTCTAAATGCATAAAAGAAATCATACCGGGGAGGCATGGTTGAGATTGAGGAAGCACAAGTGTCACTTGATCTCCATGGAAGGAAGGAAGTGAGGAAGGAGGATGGTTTTTAGTGTGGGAAGAAGAGGGGGTTCGGATGCCTTTTTATAGGCAGTTCATTGGGGGCGCCCGGGAGCTCCCGGGCGCCCGGGACAGCAGTCTACTACCTTTGGCAGTGACTAGTACTGGTTGGGGGCGCCTGCAATGGCCCGGGCGCCCCAGTCAGGCTGAACATTGCAGCTTTGTTGCTTTGACATGTATGAGGGTGCCCGCATGGTTCCGGGCGCCCTGGTCAAGGGGTAAAGGCAGCTTTTTGCTTTGAAAGAAGAGAAAGTCATGGGGGGGGGGCGCTCGGACTATGAAGGAAGTGACACTTTTGATGTTTTGTGATCATTTGACCATGGTTTAATTAGTTTGACCATGGTTTGATGTGATTTGACTGCTTTGACTATGGTTTGATTGCTTTGACCATGTTTTGACTACGTTGACTATAGTTTGACTATGTTGACCATGGTTTGACTATGTTGACCATGGTTTGTCTACGTTCTGAACTACAGGATTGTATTTAAAAGGAATTTCAATTGAGTTTAATTTTACTGTCTCACCCAATCTAGGATTTTCAATCACGTTAGCCTTACAGGTTTTGTGAGACAGGTTTTGGTAGGTAATATAAAAAAAATCATAATTTATTTTGAAAAACTTGAATTAAATTTGAAAACAATTAAATTTATTTTGAAAAGAATGTTTGAATCTATAACTAACTGAAATTTTGTGTTAGATTCGAATTTGGCAGAGACTAATTTAAATTTGAATTTCAAAGATTAGCTTCCAGGTCTTGGCGAGGCACTAGGCCTTCTTTGGCCGTAGCCTTATTGGATCATCAACCCTTTCCTTGACAAAGCCTTTCAATGAGATTTCATTTTCAAAATTTATCTTTAAAAAATTCTGGTCTAACTAGTTTGGGTCTTGGATCGGTAACTTCAGCTAGTTTCACCAGTCTAAAGAGACCAAGTAGAGTATACTTGACCTTATTAGAGTTGGTTTCCCTAACGTACTATCATCTCACCTCCACCCAATACTATGTTGTTCAAATTTCAGTTAAGTTGGTTCAGTCCTTAAACTAACCATTCCTAAGTCTAAGCATGGTAAATTGCAGAAATTAAATAAACAATCAAACAAGCAAATTACAATCAAGAATTGAATTTTATCTAACAATAAATATTGTTTTTAATTTGGCTCCCCCAGGACTAAAGCCACGATAATGGTTTGGCAAGATGTGAATCTTGTCCTTGGGGATCCAATACTGATTTGATCTAGTTTGTTTGTTCAGGTATAGTTTAGGTACCCATGCCTGAACTTTAGGTCTGGACTGGTTCAGTACTGCAAAGTAAGATCTTTGTCTAGATTTGGTTCTATAGCCTAGTCCGGATCGATTTAGAACCGATTTCTATTTTCCAAGGATCATGTCAAGACCCTTGGACCCAGAAGTGAATCGTTCTAAAGCTGATCTAAGGTCCTTAACCTGAGTTTTCAGGGAGGAGTTCTCTTTCTCAAGTTTTTCAACTTGAGTAGAGGTTCCTTCTTGAACCTTCTCAGTTAAGGGGCTAGAATCAGCTCCCTCTTTCAGGAGTTTTACTTCCTATCGGAGGGATTCGACTCGGAGTTTAGCTTTTGCCAAATCTCGAGAAAGATAAGAGATTAATTCATTTAACTGACTTCTAGTAAAACCACTTACCTTGATTTCGCCGTCTTCTGAAAATGTCAGTCTACCGTCGTCCTGTTCCGATTCTGACTCGGTCTCGATTTTTTCTGAGACGGTTAGTGCGAGCAGGTTCGACTGTGGGACCTCTTCTTCTTCTTTGGAGGAGGACTCGTCCCACGTTGCTTAAAGTGCCTTTTTCCTTCTATTCTTCTTGGTCTCCTTTAGGTTCGGACACTCCGTCTTGTAGTGACCCTTTTTCTTGCACTCGTAGTAGGTTACGTTGGGTTTGTTCTTTTCATTTGCGGGTTCAGCTGGTTCATCCTTTCTTCGGCTGGCTTTCCATCTGTTGGTTTGGTTCTTTAACTTCTTGTAGTAGTTTCGGGCCAGTCGGACCAGTTTAGGTCAATCTCCTTCTTCGTCTTCTGAGTCTGAGTCTGAGTTAGACTCGGGTTCAGGTTGAGGCTTCTTCTTGGTTGTCCTTCCAGTTTTACCTGCAACAAAGGCAATACCTTTCTCGGCCAGATTGCAGTTAGTCTGTTCATGTAATTCTAATTTAGAGAATAATTCATCTAATTTAACTTTTGAAAGGTCCCTTGAAACCTTGTATGCATCTACCATTGATGCCCACAAGGTGTTTCTCGGGAAAGCATTTAAAGCGTACCTTATTAGGTCACGGTTTTCTACCTTGTGACCGATGGTGTGTAGTCCGTTCATTAATTCCTAAATTCGGGCGTGGAGTTGAGCTACTGTTTCGTTGTTGTTCATCTTGATCGTGTACAGTTTATTCAGGAGGAGATCTCTTTTGCTTATCCAAGTGTCTGAAGTTCCTTCGTGCAGCTCGACCAGTTTCCCCCACAGTTCCTTGGCACTGTTGAATGGACCCACCCGGTTCAGCTCTTCTTTTGTTAAGGCGCATTGGAGGGTCTGGGTCGCCTTTGCATCAGCTTCAATCTTCCGTTTCAGAGCGGTGTCCCACTCTGGGTAGGTTTGAGGTTCTCCTTTAGCATTTTTTGGAATCTCCAGTCCGGACTGGATGATTATCCACATGTCCACCTGAGTTTTCAGGTGGACCTCCATTCTGCTCTTCCAGTAGGAGAAATCCTCCCCACTGAAGAGAGGTGGTCTTGCAGTGCTGAAGCCTTCTTGCATGACCATCTTATCTGAAAATTAAACTAACAAGAAAGAAAATATCCCAAGACTTGGTCTTCGATTAGTAGTGCGGGATAAAGTAAAAAAATATTTGTCGAGGGGTGTTGCACTAACCTCGATTAATGAGAAGAAATTTGAAAGAGATATTAAAAAAATTTCATAAAAATCTGAAAAATTCTCAAATTGGTGGTTGCACCAAATTTGAGCTTCCCCGCTCTGATACCACTTGTTGGATCGAGAGAAACGATAGAGGGGGGGTTGAATATCGTAAAACGTTCGGATTAACAGTTAGAGAAATTACGCGGCAGAAATTTAAATCAAACACATGCAAACACCAAGTTTTTTTACTTGGTTCGGAGTCGCGGTCGGCTCCTACTCCAAGGCCCACGGTCGTTGACCGTTTTCTGCAGGCAATTCTATATGTTCGCAAAAACAGTTTACAAGATTATATTACAAAATTAGTGCAGTAAACTTTAAAAGTAACTCTTCTTTACCGACGTCCGATGTGGATTGGATTTCCGGAGCAGTGGGACGTCGTCGGCGCTTGAGTCTCGAGTCGGGAGGTTTCCGGGGCAGAGCGCGGGAGCAGAAGAGCGTGAATGCGTTGGAAGAATTGATTGTTTGAAGCCTTGGGGTCGAGGTCCCTTTTATAGCCCCTGGGGGCGCCCAGAACGTCGGGGGCGCCCCCCACGTGTCAGCTGATCCGAGTTCCTCTCGGTCAGCTCTGATCCCCTCAAACTCGGGATCAGGCTTTGACGGGGGCGCCCGGGTTGACCGGGTCAACTCTTATCCGTTGGCTTCGCTGGCTTCTGTTTGCTTGAACTTGGGGGCGCCCGGGACGCTGGGGGCGCCCGGGAGCATGGGGGGCGCCCGACCCATAAGCTGTCGAAGCACTCCTTTTACTTTGTGTGTTTTGTATTCACCTTGGGGGCGCCCGGGACACTCCGGGCGCCCTGGTCAGCTGCTGCCTCACTCCTTTGAGGCTCTCTGAGCTGCAAACACTCGTTCCTTCAGTCCTGCATCCAGGGTTAGTACAAAAACAACATAAAGCAATAATAGGTTAGTTTTATACAACCTTAGCTGTCTTGGTTCTGACTTTGGGTCTCCAAAATGGAGCCCTAGGTCGAACCGACGCCTACTGTTCCCTCAACGGGGAACGCGTCCTCACATACTCCTCTCGGGAGAATTTACCTAATGCCAACCGGCTCCTCTGGTTGGACTTTTGCCCAGCTGTCCTTCGCCAGGTGCCTAGCTGTCCTTCGCCAGGTCTTCAGTACCAAGCTGTCCTTCGCCTAGTGCCTAGCAGTCCTTCGCTAGGTTTTCAGTACCAAGCTGTCCTTCGCCTGGTGCCTAGCAGTCCTTCGCTAGGTCTTTGCAGTCCTTCGCTAGGGCTTTGTATCCTAGCATTTCTTCGCCAGGTGCCTAGCAGTCTTTCGCTAGGACTTTTCCTGCACACTTGAGTAATAGGTTAGATAAACATTATACCTTAACTTTTGAACCCTTTTGCCATTATCAAAACACAGGTTTGACTTGGGTGCTTTCTGCACCAACATCACCCACCTCATGGGCACGCCAAGGAGTAGGGGTAAGTTATCCCCGAACCTTGTAAACCCTCCGTGTTAGCGTCTTTGGTCTGTTATTTCTATGTTTCTGTTTCTATTTCTGTTCTAGTTTCTATTTTTGTCTTCCGCTGCCTAACCCTGATCGCAGAAACAAGAAAAGCTCAAAGAGCAAAATCTTTCTGTGTCTGGCTATTCACACCCCCCCCTCTCTAGCCATCCAAGGTCCAACAGAAGACGCGTTCCCTGTTGAGGGAACAATAGACGTCGGCTCCATCTAGGGTTTCAATGAAATCTAAAGTTAGAACCGGATAGTCTTGAGACTGTCTAAAATGTTTTATATTCATATTATGTCTGCTGTGCTAACTTTGTGTTGTAGGAAATCAAAGCTGGAGTCCATGTTGGCGACTGGCACCTATGACAGGGAAGGGAAGGAAGGTGGTTGTGGAGGCAATGCATCGGCTGCGGTGGAGGCCATGTGGGCGAGTACAGTTGTGGATCGAAGAAAAATGAGTACAGTGGTGATTTTTTTGCAAATACGTCGTAGCTGAGGATCGAACCACGAATGCCTGGGATAGCGACTAGTTGCCCTACCATTGCACCATAGCCCCGAAGACGAGTACAGTGGTGGATCGAAAAAAAATGATTAACGAGGTTTTTTTCAACCAACCTCGGGCGACCGGCCCGACCACACGGAAGTTTCCCACCAGCCGCCAGGGTAAATCAGAAAGCGCTCGTAGTGGGGTAAATCGGGTAGCGCCAGGGTAAATCGGGAGCCGCATGAGAAGGCAGCGATGATTAAACAAAACTTAGGGTTTGATAATTGAAAATCTAAGTTTATGTTCAATTAACACCTCATTTAAATAGGATAATCCAAACAAGCTTTATAAACCTTAACTAATTTATCCCATATAAATACTCAAAAATTAATTTTAAATTATGAAAATTCCTATAAATCATATATATTCTTTTATTTTTATTTGTTGACTTATTGTTGACTTTTTTTAATAGTCTCTTTCCTATTTAAATTTTACTATTATTTTTTCCTATAACACAGTTGGTGTTGGAAGCGTTGCTAAATAAACTTATGTTTTGATATTGATAAATGTTCAAAGTTAAAGGTTATTATGATCTAACGAGTTGAACTAAGTATGCAGAAAAGTCATAGTTAAGTCTACATAAAGAAGTCCTAATCAAGTGATTGGGCAAGAAGTCCTAGTCAAGGGGAGTAGACAATGAAGTCATGATCAAGAGGACTTGGTAGAAGACTTGACAAATCGAGGACATCAAGCAGAAGTCTTGGGGGGTCTTGAACACTAGGCAGAAGTCTAGGTGGATCGAAAATAGTACATCTAGCTAAAAAGCCCGAGGGTTAAGATCAGATACTGAGCAAATGTTCAAATAAGTCTGGAGGATTAGATATTTGGCAAACAGGTAAACTTTCTTGAGAAGAATAGATGAAGACGCGTTCCCTGTTGAGGGAACAATAGACGTCGGCTCCATCTAGGGTTTTAATGAAATCTAAAGTTAGAACCAGATAGTCTCGAGACTGTCTAAAATGTTTTATATTCATATTATGTCTGCTGTGCTAACTTTGTGTTGTAGGAAATCAAAGCTAGAGTTAATGCATTCCAAGCACCCAGAGTGGGTCCAGGTGCCTAGATAGGGCCAAACTCAACCGTGAACCTTTTAAGTTGGCATACTTCCATTGGCCGGTACAAGTCAACTCCAGGCGCCCGATTGTGGTCTAGGTGCCTGGATCTGTATAAGTTTTGGCAGATAGAGCTTCATTGAGGTCACACCACATCAACTTGATGGGGAGTCTGAGACTGGTCTAGGTGCTCGAGCAAGGCTATAAAAAGAGGGGTCAACCAACACCTTGAGAACATCACTCTCTATGATTTCTGTGCTTACGTGCTCTCCGAAAAGTTCTCTATGACGCTTAAATACTACTCCGATGTCAACACCTAAGATCCTACTCAAAGTCATCAGTATTATTGTTTTGTTTATTATACTTTCAATAAACAAAATGAGGCACACGTTGATGCCGTGGGCAGAATGAGGATGACCACGGGTTGTGCCTGCAAGGCACGGACGCTTGTTGCCAGTTCGGTGGCTTGAACATAGCCCGTGCTAACTGGCACGGGCCCTCTGGTCTAGACTGTTGAATGGGGCACGGCTCATGCCGGTTGGCATGGGCACCCATGGCAGAGGATAGAGCCTCTAAACTTGATCTTCACTTTTTGTTTTCACTCCATTTCTTGCCATAACACAAAAAAAACATGAGAGTAGTATTCTGAAATAGAATTATATCAAAAAGAAATATAAAGATAGAATACCATGAAATACATACATGAAAAGTAGGTCGAAAGGTGCATCAAAATATAATAAAAATTCAATATAAAAAATGTACATCAGTAAATAAAGTCTCACATTATATTTACTAAACCATCTGCATAACTGCAATAGTAAATCATGATATTCTCATGTTTAGAGAGACAAAACCATATACACATATAAAATTTTAGTATGTACAATAAACCAAAAATACACGTGTTCATTAATATAGAGCATCACACAAAATACAGAATCCTACATAATGGGTACTTCATCAAAAGGAAGAACCCCCATACTCAACATATGTTGATGAAACACCTTAGGTGACAAGCCCTTAGTGAGCGGATTGGCTAATATGGAACCTATCCTTATATGTTCTATTATAATTTGACTATTCTGAACTCTTTTTTTAACCACTAGAAACTTTATGTCAATGGTTTAGACTTTAACGAACTGCAGTTATTCTTGAAATATAATTCTGTAGCCTTATTCTCATCATTGTTTCTCAATAGTTTGTCAATACCCCCAGTGATCTGCAACTTTGTGATAAGGTTCTATATGCATATCCTATAGTTGGAAGCTTCATAGCAGGCTATAAACTCTGCCTCTATAGTGGAAGTGACTATTAACGTCTGTTTGACGCTTTTCTATGATATAACTCCTCCCACTATCATGAAGACATAACTTGAGGTGGACCTCCTGTTATCTAAGCATCTAATAAAATCAGAGTATGAATATTCAATGATCTCCAGATGACTTGGTCTCCGATATGTGAGCATATAATCCTTCATTCTTTACAAATACTTCTCTAGTCCAGGGTTACTCAAATATCTACCCAAGATTCCCATAATGTACACAAGATCTCGATGTGTACATACTTGAGCATACATCAAACTCCCTATTGTCGATACATAGGAGAATTGTTGCATTTCATTAATCTCTAGTTCATTTTGTGTACATTGTTGCAAGCTAAGTCTATCACCCTTTGACATGGGGATATTGTCAAGAGTATAATTCTGCATACTATGGTACATGAGAACCTTTTCTATATAGGCCTTTTTGTGATAGTCCAAGTGTGCACCTTAAACAATCACGAACAATCTGTATGCCTAAGACAAAGGATGCATCTTCACCGGATAAAAATGACTTGGTTTCTAGCAGCAGACCCTTATCATTACATGCCAATAATACATCATCCACATATAGAACAAGTATTATAAATTCGCTCTCACTAAATTTGATATATAAACATTGATTAGCTGAATTCTCCTTGTAACCATATGAAGAAAGCACTTGATTAAATTTTTGGTACCATTGATGAGTTGTCTACTTTAAACCATAAATGGGCTTCCTAAGTTTACATACTAGGTGATTTGAATCTCCCGATTCAAAGTTCTCCGATTACACCATGTATATAGTTTCATCAATGTTTCCATTGAGAAAAGTAGTCTTTACGTCCATTTGGTGTAGCTTTAGATTATAATGAGCTACAAGTACCATGATTATCCTAAGAGAGTCTTTCGTCGAAACTGGTGAAAAAGTTTCCTTATAATAAATGTCCTTTTGAGTGAATTCCTTGGTGACTAAGCATGCTTTATACTTTTCGACATTGCCATGTGAATCCTGTTTAGTTTTAAATATTCATTTACAACCAATAAGTTTCACACCATCAAACAATTCTACAAGTTCCCAAATATTGTTGTCCGCCATAGACTTCATCTTTTCCTTCATGGCATCGATCCATTTTTTCAAATGAGGGAATTGTTTGATTTCTTGGAAGAATGTGGGATCATCTTCCTACCAATGTCAAACTCATGCTCTTAGAGATATACATAATCACGATACATTGTGGTTCTCCTATCTCTAATGGATATCCTTAATAACACTTGATTTTAAGGTGGTTAAGAGTCATTCTTAACTATAAGAGGCAATACTTCTATTTGAAATAATGTACCTTCTAATTGAATTGGAGAGGACATAGAAATATTATGGTCAACTACCCCTTCTGGTTGTGCAGTTTCAACTGTATGTGGAATGGTGACCATTTCACTATCAACTACATCAATAGTTATCATATTAGGATCACCAATATTCTTATAAAATGATATATTTCTAACTTTATCACTCCCATCATTCTCAATAAATTTGGCATTACCCGCCTCGAAAAGGATCTACTCAAGGGGGTTTACCTCTTAAGTTTTTAGAGTATCCTACAAAATGACAATTAACAATTTTTGAGTCTAATTTCCTTTTGTTATGCCTATAAGGCATAGCCTTAATTAGACAACCCCAAACATGTACATGTCATAGGTTAGGCACTCTACCTATCCATAACTTGTATGGGGTTTTCGTTACTGCCTTACTAGGAATTTTATTAAGTAAACTATAATATTGAGTACACTTCGGTGGAGAAGCAAATGTAATCATACTTTTCACCATGTCCTTAATGGTCCTGTTTCACTGCTCTGCTACACCATGTTAGAGTAGGTGCCCTGTAAGCCAACTGTTGGCTAGTGCTTTATTGACTTTTGAAAATAAACATCTTTTATTTTAATATAATTCTACTTAGTATGAAATTTACTTTATCTAAATACCTATGCAAGATGCATTGATAAAGTCCTTGAATATACTATAGTGAGATGTGTTAGTACATATGATGGTCATCATGAAATACATCAATATTTACTGTATATTCTAAATAAATTTCTAGTCAATTTGGCCACCTAATAAATAAGGAAAAGGCCACTCGAGCTAGAGACTAGCATTTGTGATGTAGGATGCCATGTTTCATTCGTAAGGACAGAGAGACATTCAAAATACAAATGGATGCTTATATGATGAATTCATCGAACAACCCTCATACGGATTTTCTAAGTGATTATCATTTGTCGAGTGGATAAATCTATGGTTATTGTTGTACACTAATAGTCCTTATAACCCGGATAACACTGAAACTTTATATGCTGGGGTTGCACTTTAACTCATTTATCGACTCAATTAGGGTTGATAGGTGATGAGATTGGGTGTAATAATGAAACATATAGGCTAGTGTATTGTAGTCGGGGATTCACCATACACCCAAGAGTATGGATATCCTATGTAATATATTGTTCTATAGTGTATGAAGTCATTGATCAGAGCTGTAACATGTGTTTTAGGAAAGGAGTTTCGAAGTTGTATATACATTGTCACTATAAGATACATATAGTTGTCGAATCAGTATACAATCCGGTTCGATTAGTTTGTCCTAGAGTACCTTCGCACTTTTGGTTGTACCAATCCGGTTTAGCTCTTCCTTGGTTAGTTCACACTGAAGGGTGTTTTGGGCCTTGAACTCAATTTGGGTTTTTTCTTCATTTCAGTGTTCCACTTGTCTAGTTTTAATGGAAGATTGTCTCCTTTATCCATCGGTGGTGAGTATCCAATTTAGATGGCAAATCATTGGTCCATATTAGTCTTCAGATAGACCTCCATCCTCCTTTTCCAATAGGGAACATCCTTCCCATTAAACATCGAGGGGTGGGCAATACTTTAGCCTTCACCTTGGGTCATTTGAGTTTCTAGCACATGAAAGAAATAGAAGAAACAAACTCCCAAAACTAAGTCTTGGATTAATAGTGTGGGAGGAGAGAGAAAAAATAGATCGACTTGAGTGGTGTTGCACCAACTTTGAGTAAAACCAATTGAACGAAGAGAACGATCTAAGTAAAAGTATTTATACCAAACTTAGATTGTGCACAAAAAATAGAAAATTGAAAGAAAACAAATCCAATCTCCCAGCTCTTACAGTGGTTGCAACGATTTAGAGCAAACAAGGCTTTGATACCACTTGTAAGATCGTTGCTTGTGAGAGGGAGAGGGAGAATCACGTGGCTTTTAAAAACATGCATCTTTTCGAAATTGAAAGCAAGTGAGCATAACAAAAATTAAAGCGATAAAAGCACAAGTCAAAAAGACACAAAGCAACACCAAGATTTACTTGGTTCAGAGCCTTCGCGACTTCTACTCCAAGGCATAGGTCCTTTGGACCTTTTCGATGGGCAATCCACTAATTCTCTCTACCGGAAACCCCTGGTAGAGTAGTCAATTACAAGAAATAAGACCAGTGTAACACTCTACATTGTCCTTGCATAAATATATAAAATAAGTACAATTGAAGCTTTCACTACCCACTACTTTTAGAAAAAACTTGATCTAGCTCGTGTGTTGGCGTCGATTTTCCAGTAGCGGTCAGATGTAGTCCAGTTGAAGCAAGGTTGCAGCAAGAAGATGAGGATGCAGAACGATCGCAGGAGCTCAAGCGTTCCTTATATAGGACATCTGAGGTACCTTAGTTCCCGACTGAGACGCCTCAAATTCAGAAAATTCTATCTGATCCAAAGCTTGTGTCATCGTTGTATATCCTCTAGAAGGCACCTCAAATGTTAAGTGAGGCGCCTCAAACTGCTAACCCCTTATCTTCAGTGGCAGCTTCGCGGAGGTGCCTTCAACTCCTTAAAGGCGCCTCCAGTCCCAACTAAGGCGCTTCAGGTCCCACCTGAGGCACCTCAGGCATTGTTCATCTGAGGTTGAATTTTTCAGTTTGAACCATGTAAAATGCATTAGTCCAAAATAAGATATTCCCTTCAAAACAAGGTTAGGACAAATACATAAATGGACTAAACAAGTTCAATATTAAATAGACTCTATTTTCCAATATCAGAATCTAGTCAAGGCCTCAGCTTAGAGCTCCAAAATGGTTCTAAGCTGGACCACGCCTAAAGTCCCTACCAGGGACTTGTCTTCACCAGAATTCACTCTTCCAGTGACTTACCTCACTTACCTTGTGATGATTTACTTAGCTCCTTAACCCACCAGGTCTTCAGCTAACTGTCAAGTCCCGTGGACCCAGTTGGACTTCATGCTAAGTCTCCACCAATTGGGCTTTAGGCAGTTGTCAGGCTCCGCGAACCCAACTCCACTTCCTGCCAGGATTCAACCACCCTAGACTTCAGTCTGGTGACAACTCCTAAGCCTTTCAATCTTGCGCACTCAGTAATAAGGTTAGAAAATATTAAATCTAACTTTAACTTATTTGTCATTTATCAAAACACAAGTTTGACCATTAGTGCAAACTACACCAACAATCTCCCCTTTTTGATGCAATGACAACCTGGGTTAAAGTTTGAAAAACAACAACAATAGTAATAGAATAACAATGATATGTTCTAAAATCAGGGTTAGTTTTTCAAGTTCAAGTTTTCTAGTCTTTAACTCTTAACCCCTACCCCTTTGGCATTCATCAAAAGAAACAAGTAATAGCACAATCATGATGACTATGTAAAAGAACAGTTACTAAATTGACATTTGATTAATATTCTAGGAGAGAAAAAAAATTTTAAGGCAAACATTAATTTTTCAAAAATTACTAAGTTGACATGCTTTTAAGGACTTTTTAAAAGAAAATTTTTAATAGAATTGTCAAGTGATATTTGAACTTTTAATTAGGACTCTGCCTCAACCTAACACTCACTTAAGATTCCTTGCTTACTACAAGATAAATTTCCTATTGTGTCTCAAGGATAAATCCACATATAAAAGAGCAATTGAGTTCAAACACTTTAAGGATATACATTTTAAAGCAATATTTTCATGAAAATATTTTTAAGTAATTTTCCAAAAGCTTTATCTAAGTTATTTCAGGAAGAATTTTTCAAAAGATTTTTGAGAGTATTTTCTAAGATAGTTTTTCAAAACAGTAAGTGTAAAAAAATTTTTAAACAGGATTTTCAAAATCTTTTGCAAAAAGCAATTATAAAAAATAGTTTCAAAACAAAGATTCACAATATAGAAAAAAATTATTTTAGATTTTCCCCCGAATTGGTAAAAAAAACTTAGCCCCACAGTTAAAAATTTGAAATCCAAGTTTGAAACACTGAGTTTTTTTTATAAACAAAGCTAAGTGATAATCAAGTTAGATTTAAAACACCAAAGTAACCATTTAAAATATTTTTCAAAACTGAATTATTTTTTTTCAAAAATAACAATATTTTTAAAGAAAGATTAAATAACATTTTCCAAAAAGGTATTTATTTATTATTTTTTTAAATCTAAATATAAATTAAAAATAGATTTTAGTTTTGATCTTTGCCCAAATTGGCCAATAAAAACTTATCCTCCCAAAAAATCTAAATGGATTTTTGAAATCATTAGACAAGTTTTTCAAAGATAGAATCACGTTTTAAAGATAAAGAGCAGAAATATAACAAAAAAAAAAATCTAAGCTAAGTTACAATTTTAAATGCATATTTCAAAGCAAGATATCTAACTAAGCAATACATGCCTAGTCTACCACACACTTGCAGTTCAAGTAAGAGGAACCCATAGTACATTTCTAGTATCGCACAACGAACAAAAATATAAAAGAAGTCTAAGTCAAGGTAAGAAATGCCTAAACTGCAATCATAACTCCAAAATACACTATTAATCAAACATTATCTATCAAAAATAATTAGGCCTCGCCTGAAGGTGTAGATGGCTGAGCAAGCGAACGAACTAAGCCCTCCATCCTATGCAACCCGGTAGTGATCTGAGTGTGAAGTCCGGTAACCGAATCTCGAAATTCCTGCGAAGGTTGGAGATAGATTGCCGGATCATGGATGAGGACTCCTAAAGTCGAGTAAGTCATTGCTCGATGTACCTAGTGAAGTCAAATCCGTAAAGATCTGGGAATGTGATCTCCGTGACCTCCTCGTCTGCCTGCTCGGCTGGTTGATTGGCTACGTGCTTGTCTACTACGACTGACTCAATAGGACCGACAGGTGGTGCACCCCATCTCCAAGACAGAACCCCCTTAGAACTAACCTCTATATGAATTAGGGACATATGTCTCTGGCCAATAAAATCATACTCACTCAGTGGAGTGAGTGGGTCCCAGGAGGTGTCAATGCCTATAGCTGAGAATAGGACTGTCAAGATATGGTAGTTGGGCATATGCACTCTCTTCTTAGTGCCTGATGCAAAGATAATATTGTGGAGTATGTGGGAGACTATGTCAATGTCTAACTGCTATCGTAATGCATAAAAAAAGAAAGAATGAGATGGAAAGTCCGCACATCTTGAGATGTTACAGGCAGAATACAGGCAGTGAGAACTCTATACAAAACATAATCCTGGACTCTAAGGGATAGCCACCTAAAGTCAGTCACAGTAGGAGTCCTCTCTACTAAAAAAAAATATATGGATAGTATCCAAAATGATGTGTGAGTAGGACTCTCCAAATGACATCTCCCTATTGGGGTAGCAGAGAAAGGGACAGGTAGAAGTCCTAAGTCCTAAATAATTAATCAAGACTACAAGAGAAAACATGAAGTCTTTCCCTACTACTCTAGTGGAATAGGTCAAGTCATTAACCCTAATCAAGTTATTATAAAATTGAGAACATAGGGTCAAGTTATGGGATAGACTATAATACAATAGTCCATTTAGCTTATAGTACTCAAAGATCTCGATGAGTTCTAGACAATAGTTACTACGACAATTTACCAAAGGGCGTATCCAACAATTCGTAATTACCGAAAGGAGTACCATGGTTTCTATTATACCAAAGGGCGCATCCCATATAGTGAAGTTACTTTTATACCCCTCCCGCCAATGAATGGCTTTATCAAACACATTTTCGAGACACCGGACCGCTTTATCAATAAAATAATAATTTGTGGTTCGGATGGGTAGCAGTCGAATTTTTCTCAGCCAATATATATATTACTACTTTGCACAAGTTGAATGATCACGAAGGTACGTATATATTGCTTCCTTGCACAACTCGATTCATCACCAAAGCACCTGAGGAAAATAGGTTGTCGAAGGAGAAAAAGGAAGCAACATATTGGTAACTAAGAGAAATAGTAATGTATGTATGATTGTCATCTTTGATATGGTATCAGATCTAGTTTTAATCAAGATAAACTCTTTCTACTATTTTTATGTTTGGAGGAGGCTTAGGGAGATATGCATTACATGATATCAGGCCCTGGGAGTGCATGATCTCATTAGATTTCAGGCAATAGGAGAGGCTGAAATATTTTGTTTCAGGCCCTCGGAAATAATTTGTTTCAGGCCCTCGGAGGGACTGAAATAAAAGGAATTCACCCAGGGCCTTGCCTGAATTTCTTTTATTTCAGGGCTAGGGAGGGGCTGAAATCAAATGATTTCAGGCCCGCCCTGGGCCTGAAATGTAATGATTCAGGCCTGGAGTAGGCTTGAAATCAAATGATTTCAGGCCCGGCCTGAGCCTGAAATGTAATGATTTCAGGCCCGACCTGGGCCTGAAATAAAATGATTTCAGGCCCTGGTAGGGCCTGAAATCAAATCCCTGGGCCTGAAATCAAATGTTTCAGGCCCTCAGGGGCTCCTAGGGTCTTTATTATCAATTTTAAAGTTTGATAAAGGTAATTGTAATTTTTTTCAGGGATGATAATGTTGTTGACGAAATTCTCTCTGAGATATGGAATACTCTTGATGATAATGCGGTCACGGGGAAAGGATTAGAAATAGCTAGTAATAATATTCCATTATCTTCCCAGTATGGTGATAATAGCATTACAAGGAATTTGACAATTGATCTAAATGAAGAAGTAAATAATATAGAAGATGAGGGTTTGAATTCTTCTACAAGAGTAGTTGAAATCTTTTAGCCAACCTGGAGTGGGAAGGAAGAAATTGAAATCCGGAATGCAGAAGAATTTGTACCTAGTACAAGTGTACTAGAATTCCAAGCTGATGATATGCAGATTGAGCAATCTGAATTCCCCCCAGATCAGTACAGTGACTTAGAGGAGGAGTTTCCATTAGCTGAAGATCCATATATTTTGAATTCTTGATTGCTTGCTGGGCTAATTCGAGAGCTAGAGGCAAGAGATGAGCATGAATTTTTTGTGGGACAGATATTTTCATCTAGAGAAGAATTCAAGAATGCACTTGTTAAACATGCGATGGTTAAGCATATGAGATATAACCCATTTGACACCCGGAAAAATAGAGTTAAAGCAGTGTGTTTTAACCAACCATGTACATGGAGAGTAGTAGGAAGAGGGGAAGTAGAGTTCACTGTTACAAAATATATAAAGGAACACCAATGTGGAAGTGTTAGGGAAAGTGCTGATCATCATGCATGCTCTTCATCATTTATTGCTTCTTTTGTTGAAGAGAAATTTCTTCATAATGAACAATACAAACCAAGTATGATTATTTCAGATATTAAAACTAGATTTAGAGTGACGATATCATACAGAAAGCATACATAGCTAGGGAGAAAGCATTGAAAAAGGTTGTTGGAGATTATGATGAGGCATACAGAGATCTCCCACAATATCTGCGTGAGTTAAGAGCTAGAGATCCTGAAACTTATGTGGCACTATGCATGAATGGTGACAATTAGTTCCAGAGGTGTTTTTGGGCTTTTGGTGCTTGTCGAAGGGTGTTCAGGTCTTATTTGCGTAGACTTATCGCAATTGATGCGACACGCCTAAGAGGAAAATATCCAGGAGTATTGTTGATTGCTACGACGATTGATGGTAATGACAATGTTCTCCCAGTTGCCTTTGCAATAGCTGAAGTAGAATGTGGGTCTGCTTGGGAGTGGTTTTTGGAGCATACAAAGAGGTTCTTTGCTGTCGATGATCACTCACTCACCATAGTATCAGATAGACATCGGGGCATTATATCAGCAGTCAGAAAAGTATTCACAAACGCGCATCATGCTTTTTGTTGCCACCACATGTCTTGTAATATGGTAACTGATACTGGAAGTAGAGCTACTGTAGGTTTGTTTTGGGCAGCAGCACGAGCCAACACAACACTCCAATATGATATGATAATGCAGACAATGCTTAAAAAACATCCAGATGCTCATAAGTGGCTTCAGAACATTGACCCTAAAAGGTGGGCAAATGCACACTTTACTGGGAGAAGGTACAGAATGCTTACCACGAATTGTGTGGAGAGCTTAAATGCTTTATTTCAGTCTACACGTAAGCTTCCCATAAATAGGTTAATTGATAATACAAGAAGAAAGGTAGCTCAATGGTTCTATAACCGTAGAGAGGAAGTCTCCAAATGACATGTTGCTTTGACACCTCATGCTACAAAAGAAATGGAATCAAGGAGAGAGAAAGCTAGAGCTTATAAGGTTCACCCTTACTCTCAATCAGAAATGGAGGTAGAAACATGGGGCACTTCATACATTGTTGATTTGGAAAAAAAGATTTGTCATTGTGGGGAGTTTCAAATTTCAGGACTCCCTTGCTCACATGCTATAGCTGTAATAATTCACAGGAACATCGATACACTCCGATATTGTGAGCATTATTTTTATTCTGAAACATGGAAGTGGGTTTACATGGATCATATTTACCCTTGTAAAAGCAAGCAGTTTTGGCCTAGTGGAGTAAACAACATTATAGTTCAATGTCCCCGTAGCCTTGTGCAGCCTGGTAGACGAAAGAAGGCACGGATTGAGTCAAGACACAATGACAAGGTGAAACTTAAATGCAGCCGGTGCAAACAACTTAGCCATAATAAAAGGACATGTAGAATGCCGCCAGCCCCAAGGTCTTGAGTTAATTGGTTTATGTATTGCAGAAATTTTCTGATGGAAGTGTTTATTTTGTAAGGAGGATAACTGAATGTATAGTATTCTTAAAAAAAATAGTTGTTAATATTGTAACTTATAGAAGTAATTCGATATTATGATACATTTTACCTTGTGTCCAATCAATATAAGCAGAATATATCGGAATTGAAGTCGTATGATTTGTAAATCCAAAATAATGTAATTTCAGGAACTTGAAGTCCTGAAGTCCTATGTTTTCTGAATATCTGTTGTTTAACCCCCTCTGATTTTTGCTTTGTTGAATCATTATTGTGTGCCGACTGATACTGTATCAACACAGTTTTAGATAATCATTAGGACTATGTTTGGAGACGAAAAATAGCATATCCTAGCTAAAATACCAATAATTAGGTAAAGTCTGACTACTGATAATGAGGTTTGAAAAATCCAAATATGCTAGGTCTATCATACAAACCTCCTGATGTGCCAAATTCTGATAATATGAGGTCTTGATGTGAATGGAATTCAATTGTGGTATGCAATGTGTATTTAGGTACTCTCCTTCTTGTTTATCTTTTAAAAATGTGGTCACAACATGTTCATTTATTTAAAAGATTGGCGTATAAATATTTAATCATACTGTAAATAATTTTTTTGCAACCAGAGGCGTGTGCCTGAAACATATTATTTCAGGCCCAGCTTGGGCCTGAAATGATAGCATTTCAGGCCCAGTGTGGGCCTGAAATAAATCATTTCAGGCCCACGCTGGACCTGAAATAATGTCATTTCAGGCCTAGCTAGGGCCTGAAATTATATCATTTCAGGCCCACGATGGGCCTGAAATACTAGCATTTCAGGCCCAGTGTGGGCCTGAAATAAATCATTTCAGGCCTAGTGTGGGCCTGAAATAAATCATTTCAGGCCCACGCTGGGCCTGAAATAATGACATTTCAGGCCCAACGTGGGCCTGAAATCAAAATAGGTCCCTAAAAAATTACTGATATTATGGACAACAATTAAAGATTAAAGATTAGAGATTACACAAAATTAAGGATAGAAAGAAATGCTCCATTGATTTCAATATCAACTACATACATTATAACTACAAATATACAATGTTTGTCATTACACTTACATATATGGATTGTAGCAACAAAAAAAAATTACAGATTTTGGTTCCAGAACTTGTCTCTCATTATTTTGTATCCCACCTGAAAACGATAAAGTTTTATTTGCTTTTGGCTAAAATTGGTAGATCGTTGAAAGACCAGACTTTCAACAAATCGCATGATGAAGAAAGCACAATCCAACCTGAAACAAGCAATATGAGTCAGTGTTGTTAGCATATAAATTCAAGCATGAAAGATTATGTAGTATTAAACCAAAAAAAAAACATTAGCTTACGATCTGCTTTGGGTGGGTCCTTGTACTACAATTTTATTAAACTCTTTCTCCGATATTTTTGGTAAACCTTTATTCCAATTGAAATAATATGACCAGTTCAAATTTTTGAAAAACACCACCTACATAGAAATTACATTAGTAAAAATTCTATGTCATCACAGAGTTTTTGTAAAGGTTTATATATCAAATAAAAAACTTACAGTTTTTTCATATTTGGCTGTGTACCCTTCTGTGGCGCCGAGAGAATTATAATGAAGGAAACTACTTTCCTCCAGGTCAATAATCAATAGATGCCAATGATCATCTGCATTATTTAGAGGACAGAAGATATATCTAATTGCCTTATTTGTATTAGTAGCAATTGTTTGTTCAAATGCTACAGCATGTATCACCTTAAACAATTCCTATGTTTATTAAAAAGGAAGTGTTAGTTGTCTCAATCCTAGAAAATAAACATAAACCAAGTTGCTAATTTACTTACCTCAAAACCCACCCCACAGAATATGGAGGGGTGGTAAGGTGAGTTACAGGATTTTGCTTCATTTACAAGAATAGTCCAGTAAGTATTTATGCAATCCCCGGAGGTGTAGTCATTCCAATCAAATATTGTCAAAAATGATTGCATATCTAATGTAAAGGTCCCATTGGACCATACTGGTTGCAATTGATACCTATATCAACATAATGTAAGCACCTTATTTAAAAGTGAATGAATAAATTTTATTAATGAATGACAATAATCATCATTGTTTTACAAATAGATGCAACCGCAATAGCAACTAACTCACTTTAATTTACTAAGCTTTAATAATGTTTCTGCAATCTCCGCATCTTTATTCTTCTTAAAAATTACCTTGGCATTCTTCAAGATTTTGCTTTTGACCTTTTGGGGTTCTTTCCCTTTAGCAACTTGTTGATCAGATAAATTTGTTTGAGTAGAGGTTGCAGATTGTGTTGTTTGCGATGTAGCTTGTGACATTGATGGGGCAGGAGCCTCCTCATCTTCAGCTTCATCCTCTCCCTCATCCTTATCCTCATCCTAAAGAATTTCTTTTTCTTTGCCTTTGCCCTCGTTGGGTGGTCTTACCTGAGTTAATTTTTTTTTTTTTTGAAGTGGGTGAGGGTCATCTGAGCCTTTGCTTTCCAATTGTATACTCAGCTGTCAGATTGTCTCGTCACCCTTATATTTGAGTCTATCTTGATCAACTATCATTCTTTTGAACTGTTCATCTTTCTCCTTAAGCTGGGAATCCTTATCAGCAATTATTGTCTCCTTCTGAGCAATTATTTCATCTTTTTCTTTGACCTGGGAATCCTTTTCAGCAAGTAGTCTATGGATCTGAGCATTTATTTCATCCTTGTCCCTGACGGCTGTTGCCAACTCAATTTTCACATCCTCCAAACTTTTAAGAGGTACATTTAATTGTTGCTGTAAGGTATCAATATGTTCTTGCTTTTCCATACATTGATTGCAGTCTTCCTTCTCTAAGGCCTGTAGTCTTCCTTCTGCTGCCTGGCTTCCTTCGGCTGCATGCTTTAATACCTCACTGTGTACCTCAAGTGCTTCAGTTGGAGGAGAGTAGTGAGGTACTAAATCCAGTTCTATATCAAATGAGATTAAATCAACCAGAATTAAATTTGTGGGCACACGGTCGATCATCCTTTTGATACTCTCTACATGAGCCTTAGGCCAATTCCAGCGAAGTATTCTTGGCAATCTATGAGGATGATGAGGAGCAGCAATACTAATATGTTCAGTAACCCAAACTTGCAACATGATTATATTCAATAATTAGTATCCATCATATCATATATTAGCAGGCAGATGTACTCTAACTTACAAGCAAAATATTTGGAAATCTCTTGAGCAAGGGAGCCTTAGCCGGTTGGCTTGTATCACCTACATGTGCTATATGCCTCAATGTGACCTCCTTTCCAATGGCTTCCAACTAAGGAGCCATGAAATTGTACACGGCATTGTACCAATTATAGTTTCGTAGATTGTCAAAATCATCAACGCAATCAATGAGTGGCATTGCTGGAATGCCAAGTGTGCTGCTTGTACCACAAAAAAGAACTGTGGAAAAAAAATACAGTATATACAACTGACAGTACAGCTTGTCATTGGATGTAGACTTCAATATAAGTTTTTCCAAATGCTTTGCAGAACAACTGAAATCTTCAAAATATTCCTTGTACAGTGGGCTAGAGGGCGCATTCAAATCAAGTTGGATTACCTCTCCATTGTCAGGTAGCCCTAGAATAAGTGATAGGTCAACCTTTGTGAAATTGAGTTTTTTCCCGTGGAACACAAAGCTCTTTTCTTCTTCATCCCAATTATCAAACATATTTTGAACCTGAGGTCTTACACAAGAACTAGTGGGGAGGTCGAGAACCCAAGAAAAGGGTGTTTGTCGAAGCAATTGTTCTTGTGCTGGTGTGGGTGGAACAGAATCTATAAAATTTTTGAAATGACAAAGACTACTTTTCCAGTTCATTCGTTTAGTTCGACCTCTGTTGGCAAAACTCATATACTCGCTTGGCAATTTGATTTTTCGTTGTGTTAGTTGTTTTTTCCCATGACTTCCCCCAGGACCTTGCTGTTTCTTTGAATTTTTAGGAGCAGCTTGCTTTGAAGATGATCTTTTCGGAGCTATCCCGAACTTTGGAACCATCAAACAAAAATTATTCGAAACTGATGGAAAAATGACACTTAGATTTCGTTCGTCAAGGGTCTCCTCATATTCGGTCATTGAGTGGCAACAATCGCTAACCCTAGGTCAGAAGCAAAAACTACACTGAAATGAAAAAAACAAAAAATTAGGTTACGTACCATTCGACTAGTCCGATGAAGAGGATGTCGGCCACCACAACTCCAATGGAGGTAAGCACGCTAACTTCAAATGGCAACAAATCAGGATCTAGGAGACGATTACTTACCACTAGGGACCCAAGGACCCTTTAAAGCTGACTAACTGCTGGGCCTGATAATAGAGGATTTCAGGCCCTAAACGGTAACTTTTTTTTTCCAGTTATTTTACATATAACTTAGGTATATTTTTTTTATTTCAAATATATAACATATATAAAAAATAAAAGAAATTTTTAATTATCATATATTTATCTGATTTTCCACAAATCAACCTGAAATTAGAGGGATTAGAGGAATTTGTTATTTATCAAATATTTCAGGCCCTCGGATGATTTTTCACAAATCAACCGAGGGCCTGAAATAAATTTATTCAGGGCCACGTTGGGCCTGAAATAACATTAATTCACGCCCAAGGTGGGCCTGAAATAAAGATATTTCAGGCCCAACGTGGGCCTGATAAAAGTTATTTCAGGCCCACGGTGGGCCTGAATGAAGACAATTCAGACCCACCGTGGACCTGAATTAAAATTATTTCAGGACCACCCTTAACCATATAATCTTTTGACTTCATCCCCCAAGTTCGATTACAGATTTTATCCCTAAACCCTAAAATACATTCTCCAACCTCATCCCTAAGTGTTGATAAAGGTTTTTCAGAAATCCAGATATGGGAGGTCCATTAGTAGGTTTTGAGCAAAACCCACTGATGGAACTAAATTAGACCATATAGCTTTGGAAAAAATTATAATTTGAGATTTTGCACACCTAATATACTTTCTCCAACCTTATCCCTAACTGTTGATAATGGTTTTTCAGAAATCCAGATATGGGAGGTCCATCAGTAGGTTTTGAGCAAAACCCACTGATGGAACTAAACTAGACCTATAGCTTTGAAAAAAAAAATATAATTTGAGATTTCGGACACCTAAAATACTTTCTACAACCTCAACCCTAACTACTGATAATGGTTTTTCAGAAATCCAGATATGAGAGGTCCATTAGTGGGTTTTGAGCAAAACCCACTGATGGAACTAAACTAGACCTATAGCTTTGGAAAAAATTATAATTTGAGGTTGAATAAATTTATTCAGGCCCACATTGGGCCCGAAATATCTTTATTTCAGGCCCACCTTGGGCCTGAATTAATGTTATTTCAGGCCCAACGTGGGCCAGAATAAATTTATTTCAGGCCCAACGTGGGCCTGAAATTATAATTTATGGTTTGGGACACCTAAAATCCACTGATGGACCCACTGATGAGGTTGGAGAATGTATTTTAGGTGTTCGAAATCTCAAATTATAAATATTTCCAAAGCTATAGGTCTAGTTTAGTTCCATCAGTGGATTATGCTTAAAACCCACTGATGGACCTCCCATATCTGGATTTCTGAAAAACCATTATCAGTAGTTAGGGTTGAGGTTGGAGAAAGTATTTTAGGTGTCCTAAACCTCAAATTATAATTTTTTCCAAAGCTATATGTCTAGTTTAGTTCCATCAGTGGGTTTTGAGCAAAACCCACTGATGGACCTCCCATATCTGGATTTCTAAAAAACCATTATCAGTAGTTAGGGTTGAGGTTGTAGAAAGTATTTTAGGTGTCCGAAACCTCAAATTATAATTTTTTTTCCAATGCTATAGGTGTAGTTTAGTTCCATTAGTGGGTTTTGCTCAAAACCCACTGATGGACCTCCCATATCTGGATTTCTGAAAAACCATTATCAACAGTTAGATTAGAGGTTGGAGAAAGTATTTTAGGGTTTAGGGATAAAATCTGTAATCGAACTTGGGGGATGAAGTCAAAAGATTATATGGTTCAGGGTGGTCCTGAAATAATTTTAATTCAGGACCACGTTGGGCCTGAATTGTCTTCATTCATGCCCATCGTGGGCCCGAAATAAATTTATTCAGGCCCACATTGGGCCTGAATTAAGTTATTTCAGGCCCAACGTGGGCCTGAATAAATTTATTTCAGGGCCAACGTGGGCCTGAAATTATAATTTGAGGTTTGGGAGACCTAAAATCCACTGATGGACCCACTGATGAGGTTGGAGAAAGTATTTTAGGTGTCCGAAACCTTAAATTATAAATATTTCCAAAGCTATAGGTCTAGTTTAGTTCCATCAGTGGGTTATGCTCAAAACCCACTGATGGACCTCCCATATCTGGATTTCTGAAAAACCATTATCAGTAGTTAGGGTTGAGGTTGGAGAAAGTATTTTAGGTGTCCTAAACCTCAAATTATAATTTTTTCCAAAGCTATAGGTCTAGTTTAGTTCCATCAGTGGGTTTTGCGCAAAATCCACTGATGGACCTCCCATATCTGGATTTCTGGAAAACCATTATCAGTAGTTAGGGTTGAGGTTGTAGAAAGTATTTTAGATGTCCGAAACCTCAAATTATAATTTTTTCCCAATGCTATAGGTGTAGTTTAGTTCCATAAGTGGGTTTTGCTCAAAACCCACTGATGGACCTCCCATATCTGGATTTCTGAAAAACCATTATCAATAGTTAGGGATGAGGTTGGAGAAAGTATGTTAGGTGTCCTAAACCTCAAATTATAATTTTGTCCAAAGCTATAGGTGTAGTTTAGTTCCATCAGTGGGTTTTGCTCAAAACCCACTGATGGACCTCCCATATCTGGATTTCTGAAAAACCATTATCAGTAGTTAGGGATGAGGTTGGAGAAAGTATATTAGGTGTCCTAAACCTCAAATTATAATTTTTTCCAAAGCTATAGGTCTAGTTTAGTTCCATCAGTGGGTTTTGCTCAAAACCCACTCATGGACCTCCCATATCTGGATTTCTGGAAAACCATTATCAGTAGTTACGGTTGAGGTTGGAGAAAGTATTTTAGGTGTCCGAAACCTTAAATTATAATTTTGTCCAAAGGTATAGGTCTAGTTTAGTTCCATCAGTGAGTTTTGCTCAAAACCCACTGATGGACCTCCCAAATCTGATTTATATAATAAATATTGTTGATTATATTATATAATGATTTTTAGAATAATATTGTATATTTACCTACAAGATGTGACAGAATAGATAATTTGGCACACAACAGTGCAGCAACTGGCACACAATAGTGCATTATCAGTTATTATATCTGACCATGTCACTTGGCACACAACAGTGCAGCAACTGGATTTTAATAAACATCACCCAATTGTTTTGTTTTTGTTGACAATATATTATATAGAATAACAACATCTACATAATCATAACAACATCCACATAATAAGATTTTTCCATACAAATGGAGGTCAATCGACAGCAATGGATTTTTACATCACCAATACAACATTCAGATTATCTCATGTTTTACAAAACATGTCCCTCATAATATTAACTATCAGCTCAAATCTGATTCTACTCATGTCTCCTTGTTTGAAATCCATCTTCTCATCGTATAGGAGACATCGAACATATTGCATGACAAAGAAGGCATAGTCTACGCTGAAATTAACAGACACTTTTTTAGATTTCAATAAGTCAGTTTATAAAATACTTTCTTATTTTTAAAAATTTTTAACCTCTTCCTCATTTAGTTACTTATGTTCTTGTTGGGGACATTTTTGTCTGACGGAGGGCCATTTGTCCAAGGGATGATGACTTTGTAGATATGGATGAATATCCGTAAGTTCCTCGCGAGTATATTGTGTATGTTCTTTTACCTGTCAAACATATCATGAATTTATTAATCACCATCAATGACATTTTAGACAAAATGATGACCATATATAAGAATAAAGGAAGGTTGCTCACCGCTGTGTCAAATTCATGCTTATATTTATGACCACTAGCAAGAGAATTAAAATGATTGAAAGTCATGGATTCTGTATCCACCGCCAACAAGTTAAAGTGTGTATTATCACTGCACAAAGGGATTAAAATAAATCTAAACTCTTGTTCTAGCATATCAGTCTTCATCACTTGTTGCAGGGAAATCTTTCTTGACGATCTGATTGATGCCTACAAATATGTATTCACAAAATTAATAATACCCATATCATAATATTAGTTCTTCTACAATCTATCTGTTTAATTAATATACATCACTTACTGTGAAGAAGGTTGAACAATATATTGACTTGTTGTATGGCCTACCACATGCGGATGCTCCCCTAAATAAAATTTTACAAAAGGCATCAATGACCTCGCCTTTTGTAAAAACCTCTCCATTGAGGATTTGTAAGAATGAATGCAAATTCAAAGCAAAGGGTGCATCCTCCCAGATAAATTCATTTGCCAACCTGCCATGTAAATTGATAAGATTATATATTACATAAGAAGATATATTAACTAAACTAAACTATATTTTGTAACTTACTTTAGGTTCTCCAATCTATTTATCAGGTAGGTCACTTCTTTATCTTGATTTTTCTTCTTTGTATTCATAAAATATTTCTTCACAAACTACATCGATAAAATTTATTTAGACCAAACTAATTATTGACCAAATTCAATACAATTGACGTATTTTAAATGAAATTAACACACTTACATCAATGCCTTGTTGCCTCATTTTGTATAGTTCGGAGGTTCTTCTTGTTTCCTCCTCTATGTCTTCTTCAGACATGACTTCCATTACATTAATATTTTCTCTTGCTTCATCCATATCCTCCTCACTGAGTTTCCTTTTTCCCTTGTCCATGACATTTGCTATTTGTTTCTTGTCCCGCTTCCCCTTAGGTAAAAGCTGGTGCCATACTGGACTGTCAATTGGAGTATCCCTGTAATCATACCAATTTCGGTCACATCCTCTCCTAGGTGTACAAGATACTGGATCAGAAAGAGGATCGACTATAGGATAGCTTTCTTGACCCTCCATGCCTTTTTTTTTCAATAATTGAAAGTAATTCCTTAACCCTTTCATTCAAATATTTATTCTCCTCTGTTAGCTCCTTGATTCGGTTGTCTTTAAGAATGCATTCACCACATAGCCTAACATCACCTTTTGATGTCTCCATTGGCCGTGGTATCTCATCACCGATATCAAGGTTCTCAAACAATGTGTTTTCATGTAGGTTAGGAATTAATTCAACAATAACCTGTCAATTACGAAGTATACAAATGTTACTACCTCTATATCAAACTAAGATAGATCACATTTAAGAATAATTACCTCTTCGAACGAGAGTCGGTCGATAAGGCCCCTCACCCTACTAATATGCGAAGGAATATTCCTCCACTTATTTATTCGGGGTCCTTCAACATTGAATGGTTTATTAATTGGTACATGCTCCAAAAACCATGTCTACACAAAGTTTTCCAGCCAATTACATTATTGACATCAAAATATTATAAAATTTAACAAGATAATTCTATTCACTGCCAAAAGCCCTACAAATCCCTTTAGGTAAGGGAGGTTGGTGGTGCTCTGGTTTCCCTGAGTTGATGAAAATAAGTCCCCAATCTTAGGTAATTGTGGAGACAAAAATTGATGTATAGCTTCTACCCAGTTGAATCTACCTAGATTGTCATAATCATCTACTATATCTACAAGACCTAGAGGAACCTTATATGTACTAGACGAAAATAAAACACAAACAAATATATACAAAATATAAAATTTACACACTAATAACACATCATCCTCTGATTCAACACTTTTAGAAAAATGTTTAAGTAACTCCTCAAGTCTTGTTCTGGTAGGTTGTTTTTCTTTTGAGAAGTAAGTACGATAGAGGTCACCCGATGCTTTAGTTGAATTAATAGGGACTGAAACACCACGGTCCACCATACCCAGTATTAAAGCAACATCTCGTCTGGAGAACGCAACCGGTACACCTGAAACAATTACAATATTTAGTTATCATCAAAAATATAGGCTTGAAATTATTCCACGTTGGGCCTGAAATGAATTCAATTCAGGCCCAACATGGGCCTGAGGTTAATACATTTCAGGCCCAATGTGGCCCTGAAATGTATTCATTTCAGGCCTAATGAGGGCCTGAACTAAAATAACTTCAGGCCCTCAATAGCCCTGAAATGAAATGATTAAAATTTATCAAAAACTAATCATTTCATGCTATCTATAATACTGTTTTATCTTACTATAGATATTGTCTACAATTCATAACTAAAACTATTACCTGAGAATTTAAAAACTTGCAAGGTTGAATCCCAACTTTCAAATATATTAACCAAAATTCCACGGATATGCTGCAATTCTTGTATGTCCAAGAAAAAACTGAAAGGCGACCCTTTGATCTTCGCAATGTGTTGATCATTTAAAATTTCAAATGCTTTAAAAAATTGTTTAAAGTGGCCTAAAACACTGCACCAACGTAATTTTTGTCCAAATTCATCTGAATCCTACAGTTTATATACATTACAAATTTATTCAGCAAAATAATTTTAAACATGTTGACAAACTATGCTGGTTTGACCTAAGCATATCGCTAACATACCTTGGTGGATAATGCCAAGGAAGAAGACGCTGAACCACCCCTTTTTCCTGACATTATCAAATAAATCAACCGTGCAGAAACCCTAACCCCTTGGTGGATAATGCCGATCAGTCTGGACTTCAACGTTAACACTAAAACCCGCCTCAGGATCACACAGAAACGCTTTCGAGAATTGCCTAGGTTTTGGTTGTCCGCAGGGATTCGGGGGATTAGCTCGCGACTATATCACAGCTAGGGCACGCACAATGTCCTCCACCTTCAAACCTTCCATTTACGTTGTTGCGCTGACAGAGAATGGAGAAAAATTCGACTGCTACCCATCCCGAACCATAAATTATTATTTTATTGATAAAGTGGTTCGGTTGTCTCGAAAATGTGTTTGATAAAGCTATTCATTGGCGGGAGGGGTATAAAAGTAACTTCACTATATGGGATGCGCCCTTTGGTATAATAGAAACCATGGTACTCCTTTCGGTAATTACGAATTGTTGGATACGCCCTTTGG